>JACXGM010015736.1:0-21048 GCA_016801145.1 Umbra pygmaea
GAAAGTGCTTAGAGCTGCTAAATGTATTTGTAGTTTGTTGATTTCCAAGTATAAAACTTGTTAAAATGTTTTCAGTGTGTCTATCCGTTTTTTTACATTTCCAGCTCATTTTACCCAAAACCGTGATAATAATGATAACCGTGATAACTTTGGTCACTATAATCGTGATATTAAATTTTCATACCGTCCCATCCCTAGTAGCAAAGCTTCATCACCCCACCCAGCCATCCTCATCCCTGGTATCACCCCTGGTATCATCCCTGGTATCACCCGTTGAATCACCCTCGGTATCACCCCTGGGATCATCCATGGTATCACCCTTGGGATCATCCGTGGTATCACCCTTGGGATTACCCCTGGTATCACTTGTTGAATCATCCCTGGTATCACTTGTTGATTCATCCCTGGTATCACTCGTTGATTCATCCCTGGTATCACTCGTTGATTCATCACTGGTATCACTCGTTGATTCATCCCTAGGGTCACCCGTGGTATCAGCCGTGGTATCATAGCACTGACTGAGTGATGAGGAGCAGACCAGTGTATGTGATACAGAGCATCGTCAGAGACCAGAAGCAAACACAAACAGCTCTTCATTGGGCCATAAGGTCTCCTAAGCATTGCCTGAAATCCTATCTAGGACATTGAATGTTAACTATGTAAACATTCAAATACAAATATGTATCTAAATACAAACAATCTATTTCATGTGTCTACAGACGGATGAGTAAACAAAGCAAAGTGAGCAGCAAATTATAAAGGCATTTAATACTACCCTGACTAGAAACAAGACAGAACATCACAACATAGATCCAAGACTGAGCAGAACCCAGGCTGAAGAGTACTAAATAGAACCTCATCTGGAAGGTACTGAATAGAACCCAGACTGAACTTAACAGAACCAATATTGAATAGTACTGATTAGTACTGATTAGAATCCAGTGGAAGCTCAATGTTCTTGTTTATAAGCCCACTGCATAGAATCGCCGTGCCATGTCAAAATAAATTTCTCTGCATAGGATGATGTATGTTATCCGATGCATATGATAAATAAACAACTTTGACTTTGACTTGACTTGACTTTGAATGAGCTTTATGAACTGCTTCTACTGTACTTGATCTAAATGGGCTTACAGCACAGGACCTCTATGGAATATGGTTAAAGTAAAGATATGTGCACTAATTAATACTACTATTGTGAACATATTGCCCCTTTCTACAAGGGCTACCCAAACCAGTATATTAAAGATTGACTTCCAAAGGAAATATTCACGTCATCATCAACAATGTGCAACAGCCAGCGAGACATCATTTACATCCTCATCCTTATTCGTCCTCGTCACCTAGTCTGGTCTCCGTGGCGTCTCTGTACCAATCACAGCCATTCTGCTCCCACTGTTTAATAAAAGGAAGAATGCACAGCCCCAACTTACATCATGGTCATCGAAAACTGTCCTTTCTATTATTAAGCAAGTGATCTTCTAACTCCAGCAGACCTGAGCAACTAATCGGAGGTCTCCAGCTAAAATCACATACCATCATCATTAGGCTGACATTGGCAGCAATCATCAGATAAAGAAATGTCACAGTGAGCCTGCTGAGTGTTCATCTAACGGCTGACCTCAGCCAGCCTTCCAGCCTCACGGTCAGGAGACCCGGTAGAAAACATGAGCTTGCTGCTAGGAACATCAAAACTCAAAGACTTTGAGGTGTAGGGAGGTGTAGGGAGGGATGCGGTTGGATCAAAAATCCACTGCCGGAGAAAAGATTTCCTGCCTCATCTGAAGATTCTAAAGAATCGTGGGAAGGACAAGCCAGTTGGCTTAATGGGATATGAGTAGACGGAGGCCTTCTGAGTGCCAACGGATAGCAGGAGGGCTTAGGACATAAACAGGATGCAGAGAAAGGCCCAGCCTGAATCCTTTACACATCTACTGGATCTGTCCTTCTATGATCCCTTAAGTTATCACGGATGCTGCAACTACCAACTAATTAATGAATGAATGATCAATTTGATTTTTAGTAATCAATTGCAGGATTAAATAAAATCTTTTTTTAATACATATTAGTGTTTTCCATCATCATGTACAATGACATGATGCCAAACTAATACAGAGTTCTCTGAAAAGTAGGAGGTTGTTTTAAGCCAAACCCTTAAAACTACACTACAGCCATCAAGAGTCCAGTGTTGCCATCGAACATCTACCATTAAGGAACGCTCACTTTGAAATGATACCTGCTATACTACTCGCATTGCGTCACGTCCAATGGAGCGTCCAAACTTCACAAAAGTCTTTTGAATGAAAGTATTGAGAAATAAATTGTTTTTGAGGAACAGATCGGGTATTGACTATAAGGTTGAAAAAGGTCCAATTTGGTAAAACATCCAATTTGGTAAAAAAAAATTACAAATAAAAAATGTATTTTGCAGTAGATATATATAATTTAAACACTGTGGGCTATTGGAATTACATTTGTCAGAAGATTTTCCAGATTGACGATTTTTGGGAGATGCTGCAAGTCATCAGTTTTTTTAAGTGTATAATGATGTATTTTGTTTGCCTCTAATCACTCCCTGTATAAATAAAGCACCATCTTGAAACAAGCATGAAATGTGAATGGCTGCATTAGTTCACTGACAGGTATATTAAATTTAGGCAACTGCACTAATCATAATACTAAATAAATGTCAATATACAGTACAGGCAGTACATTTCAGAGCTAGACTTTCATCGATGTATAGTGCTTTCTGCTTTCCAAACAATGCGTTCTGTTTAGCATTTCAAACATCAAGTTGACGGGATGCAGATGGCAATGCAACGTGTAGTGTATCTGGGCCATTCTTCGGCCACATTATTTTATTATCGATGTTATTGATTTCACTCTTTTCGCCATGGATATCTCCTTGTTATTTCTACTCATCCAGCCAATTAATATTGGTGATTCATGAGACCCCACATCTCTGGTGCTCCCCCAGCAGACAGAGAGAAATCAATGTGTTCAGTCAAAGCCCCTCCCTCTGTGACTCCCACACAGCAGGCCTCATTCCTCTGACAGCAGACATCACTACACTCCTCAGATGTCAGGACTGCATCAACTCACAACTCTATAGAGGCTCCAGTTCTACGATCAAATGCTGTGGTTCCAAATAGTGTATGCATGGTTTAAAGGGTTCCAATGTTCCTTGAAAGAAACCACATCACGAGTACAACATCAGGAAAGAGTTGTGTGTGTTCATAATTACCCTTATGGTACAGGAGTCCGTGTTTAGAGAGCAGTGGTGGGAGACTGCATGACTACCCATTGTGTGTGTGTGTGTCCAAACCTGGGAGGCAGATTTTAAATTCATTTCAGCGACACGTTCCGGCTCAGAACATATGGATGATCAGTCTCCCTGATGGAGCAACAGAACTTAGCAGGGAGGGGTTTTCACGCGCTGCCAGTTTGAATAACAGATCTGTGCTGCGATTGGCGCGTGAGATGGCTGCCTAAATCTTGCACTATTCAATTATGTAACACCTAGTAGTGCAGCCCATGGAGGCCAGCGCAAGCCTGCTCTGCTCTCACATGAATCCATCCAGGGAGACGGCAGACCTTTATCTCAGGTGAGAATTACAATGAGACTGTCAGCAGCAGCCAGGAGATCAAACGCTGCCAGAATGACATTATAATTCCTAGTTGTGTCCCAAATATTTCCTATCCCCTGTGCAGCAAATTACTCTCAGCCCCTGGTCAACAGAAGTGGACCGTAAATGCACCAGGAAAGTAGGGTGATATTTGGAAGACAGCCTTTCTATTTCAGGCTTTAATGGTGTAGATGGAAAATGAAAACATTGTCATAACATTCCATTCAAGGGACTGGTACACGTACCCTGTCATAATATTACATTAACAAAATTGGTACTGGCATGCTGTTATAACGTTATATTAAATGGTATATTAATGGCAATCTGCTATAATATTACGTTAAAATATCCATAAGCCCTCATAACGTTGCATTGGACTGGTGCAGGCACGCTGTCATGACATTACATAAAAGGTGATACGTCTGCTTGTGCCTAGGGTTTGTTTTACAGTTCATTACATGACAATAAACATGTATCAAGCCAATTACTGGCTAATTAGAAAGGACATATTGTTAGCATTGGCGAGCAAGATAAGCGATCTGGCTGAGGGAAGAAAACAACAGATTAATTGTTGAGATCGGAAGAGTAATCACCGTAAATCACTGGAACAAACAAGTTAAGTGAGCTGGAGACTGACTGTGGAGCTATAAGCTAAGGGCATTTTACTGCACTGTCTGTTTATGAGTGTGTTTTTAAGGTCGTTATGAAGGCCAAAACACTGACAATTAAGTCTATTGTCATCATTTAATCAGCCAGCAAAGCAAATGAGCCTCAGTCCACTAAAGTAGTGGAGTTTACATATCCAACCGAAATAAGGGATGAGGCAAAAACTATGCAATGGACTTTCCTCCAAACTCTCAGACCTGAGAAATCAATTATGAATTACCATTGAACCATTTAACACAAGATGGGGTGTTTCTAAAATTTTGCCCCGGGCCAGGGCACGAATCAGCAAACCAAAGGAACTCGGAGACATGTAACTGACCACAAATCTTATGGTGAGAACATGACCGAAAACATTGGAAGAGACCTCTCCCAGAGCTGGGCTATGAAAGGACCGAGCATTTAGAGGTAGTTAACTTAGACCAGGAGCACAAAACCCTGACTGGACTTCAACCCTCATCTCCATGCCTATTATTTTCTTTCTTTTAGTCACATGACTGCATTAGAAGGTTTCTTTTTAATCACTTTGCAGAAAAGAAAGAAAATCTAAGTTGTATCACATTCAATTATTTGGATTCAGAGATTTCATTCTACTAGTCATCCATCAGCATTGACAAATAATCTAATTCTTTGTTCAAATGTTTTCTTTTTAATGATTTTAAAAGAATCAGTTTGAAATTAAATCTAGTGACAGGGAAAGGCTCTGCTACCGGCCTTTTTCCAACTGAACAAACTTGAAACATAAGAAAAATATGTACGGATAGTACAACATGAATAATATAAGACAGAAAGATTTGGGTCCACGTCGTGTAGTTGGACAACTTCTTTATGTTGGCCAGGTGTTTAGTCCTGGTGACGGAATTTGTATGCACGGCGCCCCAGCAGGGCACACAGCTGTTCAGGGTAAGGGGGTAGATAAGTCAGACAAGTGTATCTCATCAAGTTATATATTCTCCAGCAAATCTGTGCAAATTAAACACCAGAGAATAATTTGCAAGAAAAAAGAAAAGTGAATTTGTAATCCTTCCTCGCATGTACTAGATCAGGGCTTCCATGTTAAATGACCAGTGTGATTAGAATCGGATGGCACTGCGACATGTGTTTGAAGGAAGCATGCGAGCATCTTCGACCATCCACACCTGCTGAGTTGCTAACAAAGCAGGGTCAGTAGAGACTGGACATGACCAATTAGGAGCGGACAAAAGTAGGGTACAAAAACTAAGATACAAACACTAGTCTATGTACACAATGGGGATATGTACACAATGAATAACAATTTACAGTAAAGAATGAGAATATCATAGCTATACACAGGGACTACCAGTACCACGACATGCATTTAAACAGATTGGTGGCATCATGTGACTAGACAACAGACTGTCATAAGGAAAGGAAACATAAGACAATTAAATTCTTACTTGCAGTTTCCTGCCCAAAATAATAGAGAAATAAACATAAAAAAGAATTTTCCCTTTTCAGTGAACTATATTTGACCTGTGTTCTAGAAGCCCTGTTCAAAATAGTGTACTGTTTAAGGGAACAGTGTCATATTTTGGACACAGATACAATTACCTGGCACTACACAGTGGTTTCTAAAAAAGAATATTACAGTGAAATACAACCTGAATATAGAGTTCACTGAAGCTAAAACTTTACATCAGAGCTGAAAAAAGGAATTTTGAAAGGCAAATTAAATTACTTTACCTTTGAAGCGAAATACTCACTTATTTTTACAGAGTTCGTTTTCTTAGTTCCTAGACATCTAGCTCTAACTTTCTGTCTGAATATTTGAGATGTTCTCTATTAACTATTCAGGTTCCTCATTCATCTTCACAGCTCTTCACTATACATTTAAAGGACAGTTTTACTGTTATTTCTTCTTCAGAGGAAAAAAGATGGGGGGAGTTACAGACAGACAACCTCTCCAAGTGACTGACTGATGCTTCATGTCTTCAGAATCTCAACGAAGAAAAATGTATTTACAGGCCTATGTGTAAAAGTCTGATGCCTATGAATTGTTAAACAGAGCCTGAAACTGAATTCCCGAGCATTCTCTCTGATAGTTGTTTTTCTGTCTTATATGAACTCACTGTTACATAATTTGATTAGGTAGAACCCAGAGTCTGGGCCAGCTCGAGGCGTCTCAGTAATGTCTTGTTTTCTAGGTACAATTTATAGCCAGTGTCAAGCCTTTGGTACAGAGCAACAAGAATCACCTTGTTTCCTAGGAGATTTATATACATGCTGCATGCCAACTACCATATATCTGTTTTCATTCAATGAGTCTATAATGCTATTTTGTATTCCAAAAGCTAATCTGAAAACGATAAACAATCAAACAATGTGAATCTCCTTTTCGAAGATGTGCGTGATTTCTTTAGCTGTGATGAAAGGCTATCAACGAGACAAACCTGGAATTACATCAATTGCTCTAACCAAATTTAAGTAGTAGCACAGCAAGAGTAGCCTCAGTCTGAGTTTTACCCCAGTAAGATGAATGTGTAAGACAACAAGACAGCACCCAGGCCATCAGATAATACACAATGGTAGAGGTACAGCAAACAGTGGGAGATCGTCAGACTATTTCTCCCTCTTATAATTCACCACACATCTTTATTTATTCATAGCTGGGAGACGTAGTCAACGCTATCGTGGAGATTAAGCAGCAAATGATCCCTTGGCCTAAGCATCGGGGGGTGGAGCAGGCAGCCTTCTCAGGAACATCAATTAATGAGTTGGCTTCATCAAACCAGTCCCGTGGGACAGAGGAAGAGGATAGAGACAGCAAGGGGAAAAACCACACATTTCCATTTTTGTGGGGACCAGAAACCTATAAATCCACGTACCCTAACCACTAACCCTAATCCTACAAGTACAGTGCCTTGCGAAAAGTATTTGGCCTCCTTGAACTTTTCAACCTTTTGCCACGTTTCAGGTTTCAAACATAAAGATATGAAACTGTAATTTTTTTGTGAAGAATCAACAACAAGTGGGACACAATCATGAAGTGGAACAAAATTTATTTGATATTTCAAACTTTTTTAACAAATAAAAAACTGACAAATTGGGCGTGCAAAATTATTATAATAAATTATTTAAGTTAATACTTTGTAGCGCCACCTTTTGCTGCGATTACAGCTGTAAGTCGCTTGGGGTATGTCTCTATCAGTTTTGCACATCGAGAGACTGACATTTTTGCCCATTCCTCATTCCAAAACAGCTCGAGCTCAGTGAGGTTGGATGGAGAGCGTTTTTTGAACGGGAGTTTTCAGTTCTTTCCACAAATTTACGATTGGATTCAGGTCTGGACTTTGACTTGGCCATTCTAAAACCTGGACATGTTTATTTGTGAACCATTCCATTGTAGATTTTGCTTTATGTTTTGGATCATTGTCTTGTTGGAAGACAAATCTCCATCCCAGCCTTAGGTCTTTTGCAGACTCCATCAGGTTTTCTTCCAGAATGGTCCTGTATTTGGCTCCATCCATCTTCCCATCAATTTTAGCCATCTTCCCTGTCCCTACTGAAGAGAAGCATGCCCAAACCATGATGCTGCTACCACCATGTTTGACAGTGGGGATGGTGTGTTCAGGGTGATGACGTGTGTTGCTTTTATGCCAAACATAACATTTTGCATTGTTGCCAAAAAGTTAGATTTTGGTTTAATCTGACCAGAGCACCTTGTGGCAAACTTTAAAAGACACTTTTTATGGATATCTTTCAGAAATGGCTTTCTTCTTGCCACTCTTCCACAAAGGCAGATTTGTGCAGTATACGACTGATTGTTGTCCTATGGACAGACTTGCCCACCTCAGCTGTATCTCTGCAGTTCATCCAGAGTGATCATGGACCTCTTGGCTGCATCTCTGATCAGTCTTCGCCTTGTATGAGCTGAAATCTCCTTGTATGAGCTGAAAGGGACGGCCGGGTCTTGGTAGATTTGCAATGGTCTGATACTCCTTCCATTTCAATATTATCACTTGTACAGTGCTCCTTGGGATGTTTAAAGCTTGGGAAATATTTCTGTATCCAAATCCAGCTTTAAACTTCTCCACAACAGTATATCGGACCTGCCTGGTGTGTTCCTTGTTCTTCATGATGCTCTCTGTGCTTTCAACTGACCTATGAGACTATCACAGAGCAGGTGCATTTATACAGAGACTTGATTACAGACAGGTGGATTCTATTTATCATAATTAGTCATTTAGGTCAACATTGGATCATTCAGAGATCCTCACTGAACTTCTGGATAGAGTTTGCTGCACTGAAAGTAAAGGGGCTGAATAATTTTGCTCACCCAATTTGTAAGTTTTTTATTTGTTAAAAAAGTTTGAAATATCCAATAAATTTTGTTCCACTTCATGATTTTGTCCCACTATATCTTTATGTTTGAAGCATGAAATGTGGCAAAAGGTCGACATGTTCAAGGGGGCCATATACTTTCGAAAGGCACTGTATATGTAATGCTAACCTCAAACAAACCAAAACGTCTATTTGCGTACAGACAAACAAATGCAGACCACATCCTTAAGGACCTACATTGTCCTTCAATTCAAAACACTGTCATTTTATAGTTTTGATATCTTATAATTCAGCTGCCAATTTAATTTCCTCTAGATTACAATCAGAAATGTGGAGGAAGACTTTGTATTCTATCTTATACCAACACCCTGATGACAGCCCTCAGTACTGGAGTAGAATCAGGACTGTTGCAGCAAAATACAGACAATGCAGCAAAACGTAGCACTGGAGCCAGTAAATCCTGGTTGTAATTGAATGTAGCATCTAATTAACAAGACTAATCATACAACATACACTACTGCCGACATCATTCTCATGTTAGAATAACAAGCCAACTTGGCTACCAACCAAAGCTAAACTCAAAGCTGCACATTCTAATGTGATTTGTCTAAGTTGGACATTTAGCCAAATTTATTACACATTAAACCGTTATACAGATATCCTTCCCACAGCAAAATGCTCCCGGCTAGAACCTTTCCAGTCAATCGATTCCATTGTCTAAGAAAATATCTTAAATGCTAGTGTGTTCATATGTTAAAACATCAACACCATCTCCCTCACAGCCTGAGCCACCATTCTGTCCCTGATCTGTTGGGGATATGAAGAATATTACAAATGGCTACATTAGTCCTGTCACATTTTGCAGCCTGGGCAGTACGTCTCTATTGACCCTGCAGAGCATCTGTCCCCTGTGAGGTCAGACCACGGGCCCCTGACAGGATAAACTGCTGCCGTCCTCCTCTGCAGTGTGTGTGTGTGTGTGTGTGTGTGTGTGTGTGTGTGTGTGTGTGTGTGTGTGTGTGTGTGTGTGTGTGTGTGTGCGTGCGTGCGTGCGTGCGTGGCTAGGGCACTGATACTGACACCTGCACAGAAGCGTTGTCTACCTGCATACATACTGAGCAATTCTGTTTCTGTTATATTTCCACATTGCCTTTTGAACAATATTTAGTTTAAAAGAACAATTAGATTTATTCCCCCCCTCAAAATGAAAACATTTATTTTATGACTATGATTATAACATAGGGCTGTTGGTTGACAATGTGGCCACATATCATAATTTAAAGGGGAAGCAGAGGTGAGGGAGACAGGTATGTAGAGGAAAACATAGAGTAAGGGTAGAGACAGTCGGCCGAGGCGGTGTTCAAACCCCTGTTGCCTGAGCACATGCATGTTCCAGAGTCCAGAGCTTAGACCACTCCACCAACTCTGGCACAACCTGTGAATAAGATGACTAGGTCAGTGAGATTGGTTTCACACACAATTGGCTAGAATGTTGCAATGGGCTTTGGACACTAAACGGTACACAAAATGGCCGTAAAATTTAAGGGCCAGAAAGGTACAAAGAGTCCAAAGTTTATTGTTGCATTGTATAAAGTCTGAATTTCCAGCGATGTTTCCATGAGCAGATACACCAATCAGCCACAACATTATGACCACCTGCCTAATAGTGTACGTCCCCCTTTTGCCGCCAAAACAGCAGACCCATACACAACAAACTCCGATGCACTGTGTTCTGACACCTTTCTATCAGAGCCAGCATTAACCTTTTCAGCAATATGAGCTACAATAGCTTGTCTGTTGCGAAGGCTGGCCCGTGTGGTTCGATCCAACAGATGAACTACTGTAGCTCAAATTGCTGAAAGGTTTGTAGCATATTTGGGCTGCTGTTTTGGTGTCAAAAGGGGCACCTACACAATATTAGGTAGGTGGTCATAACGTTATGGCTGACTGGTGTATACAATATTAATAATGATAAATTTACAAGGCGTCAACATCTTTCAACCTTGTAAAATCCTATAGTAGTTCTCTCTCTGTGTTTCCTGCTCTGGCATACAGTAGCTGGAATTTATCCATAGCAGATAGCTCTAGCTATCTAAATTTACATAATGTAACACAATATATTTTCGTAATGGAGAATTTCTGAAAGTGGTCGTACATGGTGATATTAAAGCATACAGTACATGTTTGAAAAGGAGTAGGTTATACTGAATGAGCTGGGTATTTGAAATGTCTTGAAAAACAGATTGAAGAAGGTATTTCCTATTCAGTCATGGACCAGAACACTTTCTGACAGCAAGACAGCAATATTGCTCACACAATGCTGTTGTGTCTGATATATGCCTTGGTTATTGCTATACAAACAGTGCCTGTGGGAACTAACTTTTTATTATTTTTTGATATGGCTACTCTCGTTTTCTTACTACAACAAAGGAGGATTCACTGATAGTCTGCCTTGCTATGCTGGATAAACAAAAATGTGTGTGCCTGTATACTGATTATTTTACATTAGCAGAAGTCCTTTTATCGGTCTTTAAACAGCCTAAAAAAACACTCATTCAGATAGGTTTCTGTTAATCTGGCTAATTAACTTTTAGGGAATGAAGGTTGTGGTCCTTCATAAAACTAACAATCACATTTTTTGTGGAAAGTTGAGGAAAAATGCTTGTCAAACAAAATTGCCATTAGAAAAATGTATTTCTATTGAAAAATGTGTGTTAATCTTGGTGATTTTTGTGGCAACTGTTGGCGGATAACAACAAAGAACCACAAAGAAGAAGGCAGCCTTTTCAGGATGTATAAAACATTGTTTACTAGTGCCTAACGTAATATTACAGTAGTAATCACACACAGAAAACCACACCAGCATGTCAAATGTTGGTGTTTGAAAAATTATCCACAGTTTTATTAAGTTTATATTATGGCAATTTGATGAATGAATGCAAGACCTTGTGGTATTTTATAAAATGATGAATACAAAGATGTCAAAAAAGAGTTTCCAAAGCTTATCCAGATGCAACAGAAAATGTACTCAAGAGAAGATTCCGGAACCTCTAAAAAGCCATATAGACAATTAAATCCACTTTCTGCTCTGTAACTACTTGTATGTCATGGCTGAACATAGAAGAAGAGCGCAAAAAGAACCAAACCGGACCCAGCACATCATCCAGAGAAGTCTTCCACCACGCCTGTTAGAAACAAATCTAAATGGCATTGAGAAATGAAGGTGAATCAGCAACAATAGCTGAGCTTACCCGTGAAACGCACTCATAACTGTCAAGCCGAGATTGGAAAGCAACGCCCAGGTGAAAGACTAAGTGAAACCATTCATAGTTGCTATTCTATTCGGCTGGGGCAGCTAACCAGCTGTTCAAAGAGACAAACACATTTTCTGAGAGATATTCTCTGTCAGGTTGTCACAATACATACCCATGCACTTGCATTCACTTTCACACACACAAACATATCCAGTATTGATCAGAAAGAGGTGGGTGTCTGTAGTGCGTGCGGCTGCAATAACAACCATTTTAGGTGGGAGTATGAGAGACAGAGAGAGGAAGAGCAGGAGAGATGAGAGAAGGAAAGAGACTGAATTTAGACAGGCAGCCCAATTTTAAACTTTGTATGCAGTTAAACCTGCACTACAGTATGTAACTTTGTTGAAAAGTACAAAAAATACAAAAACTGTGTTTTAAGACCAGTAAACATTAGTTACTAGCATATCGGATCCAGAGGTTGAAAATATGTATTCAATTAATAAAAAATATAGACAACATTTCACAAGCTAGCAATGAATGCATACTATGGACAAAACAATGTGTATTTTTCGGGAAATTCTGTTGTTGGTGCAAGAGAGGAGGCGGGACTTCAAGCTGAATCATCTATTTCCTTTCCACAGGTCTCCTATTTCCGCTTTCATTACAGTTAATACATTCTAAATTATTTGCTGTAAAATATATTCATAATAAATAAACCTGAGAAACCAAAAACCGATGAATTATTTCTGAAATGAACAATTGCATCGTTTTGTACAGTAAATGTGCCAAATGATTCCTGACATGAAGTCAATGGCATCAAACCCAGTAATGGAAACAGAAAACCATTTGGGGAACAGTAATTATTGTATATCTACGGACATAAAAACATGACTGAACACACTTAAAAATAGCATTCAGATTTCCTCTACCAGCTGTACCAGCTGGGCATTTCTACATGCTCACAACCCAATATACGGCATACAACTGCATGTAAGCTGTGTAGATTGTGTCTCTAAATGTACTGTACACCAAGTACTGTACAAGTCATAACAGCCAGTATGTGTGCATTGTGAACTGTACATCTATTGAAGCATAACATTTCTGCTGCTATTGGAAGACTTAATGGCTGGTTTCCAAGTGAGGTCAAGAACTCATTAACATCTTCCATCCTTCTGGAGATCTGCAAATGACATGTAGTCTTTGTTGCATTCCAGTTAGCGTGATTCATTTTGTGTAACTTATGAGCCAGCACTGATAGAAGAAATACTGCTCAGCTTCCCACTGACATGAGCCTTGTTTCTCTCAGCTCCTGGGCCCTCCTGCTGCTTTGCTTCACGGCTTAGTTTCCGCTTAGTGAAAACAACAGTACCTTCCACTGGCTCTCCAAATGAGACAGGTCTGGAGGTGAGGTAGGTGTGTCGGTAGATTCACTCTGCCGTGTCAGAGTTTGCTCTCTCCGGGACATTCAGACCATTGTCAGACTGACTGTTCGCAAATTCCAAGTGTTTCCCTCTGAGTCTTCAGGGCACACAATGGAGGAGCAGGCATTCAGACCTCACAAAAGCAGCCAAACACTCAAGCCACTTGTCAAATGCAGGCTAGCTTCCATGCTACAGTACAGTACTAAAAAGACAACACCTACATACTACTATTTCACTGACCTAGCAAAGCTGGGTATCATGCTTTCAGTAAATCTAGAGCAGGGGTCACCAACCCTGATCCTAGAGAGCTACCACCCTGTAGGTTCACTCCAAACTCACATAATATATCCTCATTCAGATTATCAACCAGCTAATTATTAGAATCAGGTGTGCTAAATTGGGGTTGGAGTGAAGGGTGGTAGCTCTCCAGGACCAGGGTTAGTGACCCCTGATCTAGAGGGTTAACTTTGTTAGTGGCAACACTTTTATTCTATTTTTGAATCTTGCATAACAACCGTGTGCCAGCAAATTCATTCAATTATTCTGGGCTTTGTCATTCTCAACCAGAGTCCTCTAGAATAAACTGCCATCCTACAGCACATTCACTGTTTCACCATAATCCAGTCCAAACTGTCCTCTAATTCCTCCGGACTAACACTACACTATAACCCTACCTGTAGTGTAACACTACTACTTTGTGAACTGTTGCAAAAAACAGGTGTTCCATTGCAAATATAAAGAACTGCATTAGTACATAGAGGCTACAGCTCTTATACCCATGACCTTTTCCATTTGAATTTCCTATGATCCCATATGTTATCACAAGTCTACAATGGACATTCAGATGCTTTAGTCTAGGCATCACAACCTATGCAGTTCTCAGTGTCTTATGAAACAGAGCTTCTCTTAAAGCTTGTCCCTCTGACAGACTATTCGAACAGCACCATTAGGTTAATCAACAACTCTTTTGGCCAGTCCAAAGCACAGCAATTATTGAAATGAGTTTGGAGATATCTACAATCTTACTAACTAATATGGGTTTTGAAGCCTTTGAAAGTTCCCAGTTAAATAAATGGTCATAAGTAGCCTAGTCACTGAGTGAAGTGCGTGTGATTAAAGTTTCAATACGTCAACTCTGACGAGCTGACCGAAGATAATCTCTCGCCCGTCCAATAACCGTCTTCCAATATGTCTTTTCACACCTACTTCACATGATTATTCCCTGGCAAAGTATTGTGTCATCTGTTAATGTTTACATAGTCATGCTGCATTCGATTATCTTAATCCTGCGTTCGACTATTTTTCAGAGTCGGACTTCTGAGTAGAAAGACAGGACGTTGCCTAGCAACATGCACCACACGCTTCCTTTTACTCGGACGGAACAATTTCCCACTCGGACAACTCGGAGCAGACCGAGCATGAATTCCGATACGGAATCCAAGATGGCTGCGCCCTGTGTGACTTCTGTATGAATTGTTTACATTGTTTTTGGACCGCTTTGGTTGTTTAAATGATGATTTCAATCATTCATATTAATGCAATACTTTACTGCGTCCACATCACTGCCTGTGAGTATGGGAATTAGTGTTGTTGTGAGTGCAATACTGAATGAAGGGTTTTGCTAAATGTAGCTAGCGTTGCTAACAAAAGGTAAAGTAAAACATTAAATAAATTTAACATTTTTGCAAATGGCTGGATTTTGATAAGGTGGGGTAATTGTCAGGTACTCGGCCAGTGCTACCGCAATAAAAGCTTTCCGGGTGGCGTCCATGTTTTTCTCCAACTCGGATGCGCAAAACATACCAGAATGCTTGAGGTGTGGAAGTGACGTCATATCCGAGTTCCGAGTCGGATCGTTGAGAATTAACAAACACAGCATCAGTACTACTGCTTACTGACACCAGTGGAATTGATTGACATTGTCACATCGACCTCCAGGCAGGAGAGGCCCAGACGCTCTAACTCCCCAGAATATTGACTTTTCTTTCTATGGGCTCTGGAATCGGAGAGTTGGGAGGGGAGTCCTCTATACAGCTCTATGCTGTCTATGTCTCTCACACTCAGGTGTGGACAGTTACTAATTATTACGTTTGGTTTGAGCATTATTTAAGGAGAGTGTTTTCTTTGCATCTTTGTCTGTTCTAGCAGCTGTAGGGTACGGTTTGTGCTTTACTCAGTGTGATATTCTGTTTTCACCGATGTTACGGGAATTTACCATTAAAATCACGTTGCATTTATTCTCCTGCGCCTGTCTCCTATTTCTACTTACCTGAATCGTGACAGACATCACTATGTGGGAAAACACAGGTAGTCTAATCATAATTATACTGTATGTACACCTGACAAATATATACAAACACACACACACATATATATATATATATAAATATATAGAGCAAGCACAGTCAAGCAAATGCTTAGAAATCATATATGAATTTATGCACATTAGTAAGGTAGTATCAAAGTTGTTTATTTAGTAAGGCACAACACACTTGCATTACAAAGTTCATTGATCCTAAACGCTTATTATCAAACACTACTTTTCTGGCAGTGATCAACAGTCTCACATTTGCAGATGGTTAGCACTGTATGCCTATTATGAAGGCCACTCAGTACTGTGCTTTCTGAGAAGTTCAAACGGATATGTAACATGTTATTCAATTGTGACAGCATCCAGAGAGAGAAAAAAGGCAATACGTTAGCAATGTTCATTGGTAAAACTAACAACAAGCATGGCTACTCTCAAAGAACAGATACAGTAGTCAATAACTGTATGAGGTGTATGCTAAACAGACAGGCTCAGTTTATACAAAGCAGGTGTATGTGTGCGAGAGACTTACAAACAGAGATAGACAGACAGACAGAGGTGAAAGAGAGAGACGTGAATGAGAGATAGAAAGAGCTGGTCTCCAGAGCATACATAGAGGTGTACATGAGCATGACTCTATTTGCTGGCTCGCGTGAATACAGAGAGGGGAGCCATTTTTAATGCAATCTGGTAACACCACTTCCACATCACTGTCAGAAGTCAGTATCCCCCCCCCCGGGTAGAGCCCAGCCCATTACTTCACAGGGAGGAGACAGGTTAATGAAAAACTATCGATCCCCCCACTGTAACATCGGAGCTACAACATGAAGGAGGAAGGAACACTGAGGCTTCCACAACTTTGCGGGTTGTTACTCATTTATTTATTCAAAAGACGGCTCCAGGTTGTGTGTGTGTGTGTTGTACAGAACAGAAAGAAGTAGGGGACAGAATGCCAGGTTAACTTGCTGAACCAGGAAGTCTCCTGCCTTCTACCCTGACTGAGTTCACCGGCCGCCAAGAAGGAGTTGCTACAAAGCAAATAAGGGAGGGTAACCCCATTCGATTAGTAACCCACCCCCAAACCCAGATGGTGCTGGCCATTTGCATTATTCTCTAAGCGACCCCGGGCTACTAGTAGCATTAAAATGTTGGTCTTGAAATGATACAGCTAAACTGCAAAGCGGTGACCATTTCGCTGCGCCGTGTCGGCTGCCCCTAGCTACTCTGTTCCAGATTCCCAATCTCCCAAGCACAGAGGGAGCCTTTTGCATGGTGATGGCCACAGTCCCCCAATTTAGACAGGGGGTGCAGGCCAGCTCCATCCCATCACCTCCCAACCACATCTACTGTAGCTAAGTTGAATGCTGCAGGCCTTCATTATGCGGTGGCAGTCTGAAAGGAACATGCTTGCTTTCGGGGGCCTACAGGTATACAGCTGATGCATACAGAGAGCATCTGAGGTGGGCTGGAGGGGGGTAGAAGTGATTTCTGGCACCAGGCCTGGCGCAGGGCGTTGGAAGTCGGGTGCTGCAGTCTAGCTGAGCCCCACGGATGCTGTGTTGAATGAGATGATAAGAATCAGTGGGCTTGTGAGTTAGGGCCTATTTAGATTGTTAAAGTTGTAAAACAAAAAGTAAAAATATAGTTTGCGTGATTTGAATAATAGAATAATTTCCATACAGTTTCTATTTACATTGTCATGTTGCATGACGGAAAGTGCACGGTTGTGTGTGTGTGTGTGTGGGTGTGTGTGTGTGTGTGTTTGTGTGTGTGTGTGTGTCATGGAAAGTCATGTCAGACATCAAGCTGGATGTGTGCGCACTTATCATAGAATCAAGACCAGCCCATTGACCTGGAAGATAATCAGTGGACCAACCACAAGGGTGATCAAACTGAGGCATGTTTTCTCAAAAGAAATAAATTCTCAAAAGAAATAAATCGCACATTAAAGGTAACTAGTAGAGTTCAGAAGGATTACTCTGCTGGGTTCACCAGTTTTGGGAAGGTCGCAATTAAAACCAAAATTTGCTGGTAAATTTATTTATTAATCAAAAATAATTTGATTCCCTGCTGATTTTGTACATTTGCCCACTGACAGAGACATGATCAGTCTATAATTTTAATGGTATGTTTATTTGAACAGTGAGAGACAGAAAAACAAAAAAAATCCACATTTCAAAAAAGTTATTAATTGATATGCGTTACAATGAGTGAAATAATTATTTGACCCCTTTGCAAAACATGACTTTTTACTTATGGTGGCAAAACCCATGTAGGCAATCACAGAAGTCAGATGTTTCTTGTAGTTGGCCACCAGGATCGTACACAGCTCAGGAGGGATTTTGTCCCACTCCTTTTTGCAGATCCTCTCCAAGTCATCAAAAGTTTCGAGGCTGACGATTGTCAACTCTAACCTTCATCTCCCTCCACTGATTTTCTATGAAATTAAAGTATGGAGACTGGCTAGGCCACTCCAGGACCTTAATGTGCTTCTTCTTGAGCCACTCTTTTGTTCCCTTGGCTGTGTGATTTGGGTCATTGTCATGCTGGTTTACTCATCCACGACCCATTTTCAATGCCCTGGCTGAGGGAAGGAGGTTCTCACCCAAGATTTGACAGTACATATCCCCATCCATCGTCCCTTTGATGCGGTGAAGTTGTCCTGTTCCCTTAGCAGAAAAACACCCCCAAAGCATAATGTTTTCACCTCCATGTTTGACACTGGGATGGTGTTTTTGGGGTCAAAGGCAGCATTCTTGCATGGAGCCTTAGACCGACAGTTATTTTGTGTTTCTTCCATTTGCAAATAATCACACCAACTGTTGTAATCTTCTCACCAAGCTGCTTGGCAATGGTCTTGTAGCCCATTCCAGCCTTGTGTAGGTCTACTATCTTGTCCCTGACATCCTTGGACAGCTCTTTGGTCTTGGCTATGGTGTAGAGTTTGGAATCTGATTGATTGCTTGCTTCTCTGGACAAGTGTCTTTTATAGAGGTAACAAGCTGACATTAGTAGCACTCTCTGAAAGTGCTAATCTCAGCTTCTTACCTAAATAAGAGGCACCTGGGAGCCAGAAATCTTGCTGATTGAGAGGGGATCTAATACTTATTTCACTCATTGCAATGCAAATCAGTTAATAACTTGTTTGAAATGTGTTTTTCTGCATTCATTTGTTGTTATTCTGTCTCTCACAGTTCAAATAAGCCTACCATTAAAATTATAGACTGATCATTTCTTTGTCAGTGGGAAAACATACAAAATCAGCAGGGGATCAAATAATTTTTGCCCTCGCTGTAATTACTAACCAATGACCATAACTTGTCATTTGTACTCTTTGTTATCGTTTCATAGATCACTGGTAAGTTATGAACTTACCTGGTAATTTTTGTCTTAATAAGGAACTTCCCAAAATCTGTCAACTCAGCTGAGCCCAGATAAGTAGGCTTACCCACCTCTAGTAACTAGCTAGGTGGCTATATTATTAGCAATGGCATGTGTATTTGTACACTGTACACTGATATTCCTTGATTGTGATGCTTGCTTATATCCACTCCCGGAAGCACTCTTTGCCCTTTGAACTTACAAGTGATGAATTGCCCAGTGCAGTGGAAGACTGGCCGTCAAGTGCACGGGGACATTTCCAGGTGGCGTGAGGGTTGTTTTGGCTTGCAGTGATTTGTCAACTTGACCAGCGATAATATAGCAAGCAAAAATGAGTTGATGGAGAATCCACGCATCAGGTGCAACTCTCCCTCTTTCACTGTAGTGTCCTTGTGCAAGGGTTTCACACCAAATATGACATCAGGTCTCTCCATGACGCACATAACAACTGTCTACCTGCTTCTCATCAGCCATGGTCGGTGGATCTTAATTGAGGACGCCGGGCTCGCATTACCGTCCGGACTGGGGGAAACGGAACGGTATCACAAAATGGGTTTGATGCGCTACACACCATTTTATTTACTCTGGTCCCGAGCATAATGTGAGCCCGGCATCACCAATTAAGATCCATTCACTCAGGTCCCAAATGTAATGCGAGCCCAGCGAACCCAATTAAGATCCAACGACTACGGCTGCTCTCTATCGATAACACTTTAAACCAGCGATATTCATTCCTACTCCCGCGAGCCGCCATTCCGTAGGTTTTTGTTCCAAACCAAATTTAGCACAGGTGACATTAATCATTATTAAGATGAAACGCTAACTCAGGTTAGTCGCAATTGGGGTTGGACGGAAAACTTACAGAATGGCGGCTCGCGGGAGCAGGAATAATATCACTGTCTTAAACTCATGGCAAAAGGTAATGTCAGAGATAGTGGAGCATAGAGGGAGAAAATGAGACAGGCACTTGCCACAGACGCAGCTAATTTCTACAAAATAATCAACGTGATTTGATGCGATTCATGAACGATTCATTCCTGTTGAATTCATCTTTAAAAAATCGGTACATACGATTCATGCTGGATCATTCATTTGGTTCTTTATCGCACAGGCGCATCACTTCTATGATCCAGTAATACTATGGGATACTAGTACCTAAATCTTTCATAATCTTTTTTTTGGTTGAAGGCACATTACTCTATTATTCAGTAAAATTTTGTTATTGGATTTGCGCATGCTTGCTCATCAGTTTGGGGAGACTGAAAACTCACAGAATGTACGACTTATAGTCTGACCAAATGTTACTAATTTGACAAATACATCTTTATCATATATATATATAATAATACTCCAGTCTGCGCGATGGAAGTGAACACACACTGACAGCTACATGTATGTTATGCCTCAAACATACAACTTTCTGCTAGACGTATGTGATGAGTTAATTATCTTAAATGTTTTTGGATTTGTGCAGGTGCATTAACGGTATGATTCAGTATTTGGTTATTTCATTTAATTCTTTCATGCTTTTTTTGCAAAGGCTTACCTGGGATTTCCACCAACTGCGGAATGGCTGCAGATCGGCTCCGGCTCCGCCATCATTCAATACCCACCAGGGGCCTCATTTATAAACTTTGTGGTGGATTTGCGTCAGAAGTGGCGAAATATAGGACGTGCGTACGCAAAGAATATTCAGATTTATAAAACAATGCGCACGCACGTCCTACGCTGTTTTCCCTTTATAAATCACAATCAACTCTAACGCCCGTTTCAGACATACTCCGTCTGCGGTGCGTATGCGGTCCGTATTTTTTGTCCGTGCCCATGTTAACAGGCTAGAGCTTTCACACTGCATGCCGATGCGGTCCAGTGATCCGTTCCAGGAGCGGTGCGTATACAGCAGTGCAGCGATCGTTTCCGAACAGAGTCTATTTTTGCTGTGCTGCACCGCACTGAATTAAAGTGGCAGCGCATTGTTCACATAAAAATTAACATAGCTTCACGAGAAATCATAATAATTTCATCATATAGGTATAACTAGCCTACAGTTAGTGTTTTACAGTTACTAAATTGCAGGTCAAGAAAAAAGAAAT
>JACXGM010015737.1:0-21168 GCA_016801145.1 Umbra pygmaea
AATTCTGGGAGTTGTGGTAGCTCAAGTTTAAACGGATACAGAAGCCCCCCAGTGGATGCGAAAGGAACTGAAATATACTATCGGCTTTTCTCTGATATATTGAAAAAGAACAGATGTGTATATGACATAAATCATCTATGGTAACGTTTGTAAATGGTATACTATGAAACTGATTTACTGTGGAACACTCCTTTAACCACACATGAGCACACAATGCTGTGTGGCCAGTCTGGAAACAGGAGGCATTATGGGGCAATCTCCAGTCTTCCTCCAGAACCACCCCGCCTATTCCCTTCTCGGAACGCTTCGACAAGACACTCCCCTGACCTCCCGCTGAACCCTCCCCCACTGCTTTTAGTTGCTCATGAGTGGCCTTGTGTGGAGAAAGGAAAGAGAGCATTGAGAAAGAAAGCTCTACAGAAGACGAGTGACACTGAATCAAAGCAAAAGAGTTAAGAAAGAGCACTAGAGAGATGGAGAGAAAAGAAAACCTCCCCCTGTAAGGGAATCCACTCAGCCTGGTTGTGCTGTCTATTCAAGACAAGTAATTCACCTCTAAGACCTCAACCACAGCTCTAAGAACCACAGCTCTAAGAACCAGGATGGTAGAGAAAATAGAGTGATTGACAGAGAAAGAGAGAGATGTAAACAGAAAGAGAGCTAAAGAGAGAGCGGGCTGGCCCCTGGACATCCAGGCTTCCTGGCTTTCCCGTGCTGTTCTTGGAGAGGCCAGCTGAACATTTTTATTATGGCTGGTCATCTTATCTCAGGCTCCATCCCACCATTAGGGGAAGAGACGGTCCTCTAGCTCTGTGGGTGTGTGTGTCTGCATGTTTTAGAGACCTGCCCAACCAAATGACTGATACTAAGACATTTACACAGTTCAATCCCTACGGGTAGTCTGACTAAGTGTCTGTGCATCAAATCCCGTTTAGAAAGAATGTTTGCTAAATACACAACCTATTCCCAAGTCAACACTCCTTTATGTAAAACAATTACTTTTCTGACTCCATGTACGCTCCCGTTTGGCTTTTCTGACTCTATGTACGCTCCCGTTTGGCATTTCTGACTATGTACGCTCCCGTTTGGCATTTCTGACTATGTACACTCCCGTTTGGCTTTTCTGACTCTATGTACGCTCCCGTTTGGCTTTTCTGACTCTATGTACGCTCTCGTTTGGCTTTTCTGACTCTATGTACGCTCCCGTTTGGCTTTTCTGACTCTATTTACACTCCCGTTTGGCTTTTCTGACTCTATGTACGCTCCCGTTTGGCTTTTCTGACTCTATGTTCGCTCCCGTTTGGCATTTCTGACTATGTACGCTCCCGTTTGGCATTTCTGACTATGTACACTCCCGTTTGGCTTTTCTGACTCTATGTACGTCCCTTTGGCATTTCTGACTATGTACACTCCCGTTTGGCTTTTCTGACTCTATGTACGCTCCCGTTTCGCTTTGAGGCCAGACATCTAGAGGCACTAAACAGCATGCCATAATTTATGCCTAAAACTATTGGTAAATGAAATAAAACCCACAACAAATGCAGACGCACAGAGGTTGTGACTGAATAATATTGGAATCAGATATATGGCTACTACTTCAACATTATGGAAATCCACTTCACACTCAAATTTGTTCAATTTCTCACTCCGTGCCAGGTCAGCTGCTCTTGTTTGTGGGGATTGGGAGACTATAAATAGCTTCACACAGGACATACAGGGGAGGTTGTAGTAGGAGACTGGTAGTTCAAGTACACCTACTAAGCCAATGACTATCGCTCAGCTGATTTCTGGTGGTAATCTTACAGGCTACTCAAGGCCACATTTGAAGCAGTGTCCACTAGACACTCTTAATTGGGGGGGAAGTGTCTGGGAATGACATAGGTAGATATTTCATATGCAAAATATGCCTTTTTCATCAGGAACAAAACACTATTGCATGGTGTTGTCTGGGGCTATCATGGTTTTCAACAGTTAAAAGCCCTTTCAAGTTTAGAACAAAGATGATAAATAGGCACAGAGACAGACTAAAAGTCTGACATTAACCTCTCAGCCTGTTCCTGGAAAATAAGGAAGAAGGAGAGGCAACACAAAGTCTGACGGAGTCTCAGATCAGCTCATTAAAATGAAATGCATCTCTCTCTGGATGACGGGGAGAGATCTGGTAATGTCTGTCCGGCGCTGTCTGAAATGGGCCTCGGCTAAAATGTCTCAGTCTTGGCTTACATCAGTACAATTGTACTTTAATTTTAAAATGATGGGATGTAAAATGATCCTGTGATTTATTCCATTTAGAGGGAAACTATGAAGATTCACCTACCCCAAATATAATGTTTGTTTTTCAGCTTTAGGTTTTTTATTATGTAACTTCCTGGTATGCAAAGTTACATAATCAACCAATTCAATGATAGGGTGTAAAGGTGTGCAGGCTCCAATAAAAGAACACCCTGTCAAAAGTGTTTGCATGTTTTAATATGGAGGATACAAACCGCTGAAAAACAAAAAAGGTTAGCGCAGTCCTCCCAAACAACATGTTTTAGGTTTAGGGACCAAAGTTGGATTCAGATGTTAGGTGTTGTGGGATCTTTTTTAACCAATTGTTTGTTCTCACAATTATAGTCGTACCAGTGTATGTCTGTCCAGCTGCTTGCCTGCCTGTCTGTACATACTTGCTACTCCTGAGGCGAGACCGTACAGCAAGCCTCCTCCGTCCGACTGCTGTTCAAAGATGTGTGTTGCTGGAGGAGGACATTTTTCCTGTCGGATGAAGTTGTACAGCAGTGTCTTCACCAACCGGCTGGTCAGGGACAAACTGATAGAAGACACAAGGAGACATTCAGTGAGGCCAACACATAATGACTCAAGGTCTATATGTGTGCTACAATATATGGCTAATAAAAAAATGGGTGATGCAACAGTGGACACAGTGCTTAGCCATGGTATATTAGAAATATTCAACAACAAAAAACAGATGCCTAATTGCAGAAGCCCAATGTTTCCGATTATCAAAAACAGCTTTCTTGCAAAAGGTTTTACTGGACATTCTGTGGTTAATAGATATTTAGCGTTTTTTTTTGTGGGAGAAAAGCGATAACACATGAAACTAGTTCAGACAGATAAAGGGAAATCAGCCCGGAAAACGAAATGGTTTGGTTTTTGTTTTTTGTGGTTGAGAAAAATGTGGAGAAATGTAAAATGACAGTGTGTGTATCTGTGAGGGAAAGCGAGAAGTGGAGAAGGCCTAGACAAACAGCTCATGTGTGTTTTCCTGGGCCTTGTTATTGGCTGAGGTGGTGCTTTCCTGTGTGCACTGGCCAGCCTCCCACTGAACCTCACAGGTTTCACTGTGCTGCGTACGTGTGAACTCCGCTCTGTGTATGAGTGCCTGCATGTAGCGGCAAAGCAGGAAACCTTACGTAACCTCCATTCTTACGCCACAGACCGAGTCACTGTTCTGCCTTCTCTTGACCCTTGATAGTCCACCGCCAAATGAATAAGGGCCAGACTACCTTTCGGTCTAAAATGTCACACTAGTCCCTATGTAGTGTTATACCTTTGAAACAAAGCCTTATTGGTTGTCATTTGGGATGAGCCACTTCAGTCCCAGCGGAGTACATGTCTGGCTCCATGGTGGCAGAGATCCAACGTCTTGGCTCGGCCACTTTTCGTGGAACGTGAGAACAGGGTTACTGAACTTTAGAATGTTCCAGACAGGATTCCAAATAACTGTGACTAACAACACGTAACCCACAGCTAGCGATTTTCAGAGGTCTCGTGGGAGACTTGCTAAAGTGACTTACTTACTATCATGGGATTGTGTCATTGGTGAGGCTGCTTTGACAAGGGTGTATAGGTTACTTTCAGGTCAGCAGTCCATGTGATGTGGCTGAATTGACGCCTTCATGTCTAGCTTGAGAATGTGGCAGACAGGAGGTCAAAATATATCATAAAGATTTATTTTAAATAACAAAAAACATTATTATTATTATAATTATTATGATGATTACTATTATTAGGTAGGTGCTTATACAGTGCATTCAGAAAGTATTCAGACCCCTTTCGTAAAAACATGTTTTTAGAAAATGTTTTGCTAATTATAAAATATAAACATACATGCTTTTATGGAATTCACCATAACAGAAGGCACTCCAAGCAAAAGGCACATGACAGCTTGCTTAGAGTTTGGGAAAAGGCACCTAAAGAATCTCTGACCATTCAAAACAATGCCCAGTGTCACATCTGGAGGACACAAAGTACCAAGCCTATGGGTAAAGCAAAGTGGGGACAGCAACAACCTTCTTTACCACATCTATGTACATCATGTACATACATGGCTGTGCAGTGCTGCTTCAATAGTGCTTCAACGAAGTAATGAGAATAAGGGTCTGAATTACATCTGAATATCCTAAAGTTAGTTAGTAGTCAATATTATTTTTAAATACTTATGAGAGTGGCCGGATGTAAAACATTTTTATTTTTTACGAAAAACCTTTATCTAAATTAAATATAAAATATGCAGTCCAGGTGTCATGAATTGTAACAGCTGCAACGTTTGAAATGATAAAAAAGTAAGCAAAAATGTAGGCCGTGTGACCCTACGTTCTGCTGCACTCTCCTTTCCTTTGGCGTTCAAACCCGTTTTGACCAAGGGGCAAAATCCGAGGATGAGAAATGAAGTCAGCCAGGAAGTACCAAAAAATGCTATTCATCAAATGGCCACTTGAGGCTGGCTGCAGAGAGGAGCAATTTCAATGGACCTCTATAGCATAATGACCAACTTTACAGCAGAAATAAACATGTTTATAGCCTGGTTCAAAAGATGATTTGGTGTATACCGCTTATTTACCTCTATCTGTCAACTCTGGGGTGGTGAATTGTATTATAATTAGAGCCTGGCGATATGAGATTTTTGAATCCGATACCGATTTTGAGTGGGTAAAAATTTGCCGATACTGATACAATTTTTTCCATTACTACAGCTGAAATGAAAAATCTACATTTTCCTGCATGGATTGTGCTTAAAACCAGACTTCAAAGACACTCAAAGCAGGGTACCCGCGGGACCTTAAAGTCTTAAATAGTCTTCATTTCATTTTCCAGAATTTAAGGCCTAAAATTGTCTTACAGTCTGAAATCTGATTTTCCAAGGTCTTAAAAAATTGTGAGAGTCATGCTAATTTTATTAATTTGTATTTTGTTGAAGGAAACCATAAGTGCTTTTCTGAGCAACTTCACTGCTTAACAATTGCTTGCAGATTACTGTACTAGCAGGTGATTTGAGGTAAGCCTACGGAGCAACAGCAATCAACTCCGCTAATTTGTTCGTTAGTTAGTTTATCAGCTTTGTCTATTTCTGAGTGTTATTTAGGATATTTTTATTTGTGTCCTTGCAGTGTTGTTTACTGAAACTAATGTTTGATCAGTATTAGATAAATGTAAAGTCTCGTTTTGTTGCATTTAGCGCAGGTGTATTATGCAATTCATATTACATTTGAACATTTCCTTTTAGCAACTTGAGAGCAAGTATTCTTGGCGTTACTTCCATTCAGTCGTTTGATCTGCTGGTCGTGATTCTACTGCAGACTTAATTATGCACAGTCTATCATGCGCACGTAAAAATGCTGCAGGCAAAATAGAAAATAAGATACATTTAGAAGTGTTCCTTTACTTAATATAATGAAAATAAAAAACTTATTTGCAAATATAATTAATAGACATTGCTTTCTAATCAAATCCAAACATTCAAATAAAGTATTGCACTGGTCACCCTCAAAGTAACCATTTAATGTGCGATCTTCAAACAATTACCAATATATACGATGCTGAGTTAATGTTAGAAATTATGGTGATAATATTTGTTAACAAAATGAGGTTACGTTTGAAAATGTCCATTAACGAGGTTCCTCAGTTAGGTAAGGGTGTGGTTAGTTAGAGTGGGCGAGCCGCAGTGAGACAGCTGCTTTCTCAGGTTGTGTGGAGCCATTTACACTAACAACCAAAGTAATGAAAAATCACAGGCCTCCCCACAACCTGAGAAGCGGCAGTCGCACTCCTTGTGTGGCCTGTGGTCTTCCGACTGCACGTGGTTTAAAATGATTTCATTACTTTGGTTGTTAGTGTAAAATATTGTGCTTTGTTATGTACATTTTAATAGAGACTTGTTAGGATTTAGGGTTATAATAATATGTTTGTACAAAATGGTTTTGCATGTAAAATTCTGTGAGGTTCCACAGTTAGGGCAGAGCGGACAATTAGATGTGTGACAGCGGCATCTCAGATGGTGTCTAGGCTCTCGGCTGCTCGTGCTTTCAAGTTTAAACAACTATTTTCATTATTTTGCATATTTACTACACTTTAAACATGGGATGTTTAATAGAAATCGGCATAGCAAAGGCTAATTAAGTAGAGAACAGCCAAGCTGACAGAAATGCATAACAAACATCAATGTTTAATCTCACGATGCCTATCGGTGAAAGACGCACTGCCATCATCTCCATATTGTGCGCTTTCAGTGTTTTGCTCGGCCAGGAATTACTTGTCCTGTTTAAATATGTACATAGTCTGTTTTCTCTGCACCCACCCAGGAGACTCAACCTTGGAGTATCTGTCCTCACCAGCCTGGGATTCTGGACTTTCATTTCATTTATCACGCCCTGGAAAGTCAACCCTCACCTGGTGCAAAATCACTACGTCAAGAGCCTACCATTCACCAAGCCTGTAACTCCTGACAACTGATGTTTAGCAACTTTGATCTCTATTAATTTAATCCAAATGTATTTCTGGAAAAGAATAATGCTCAATCATATATCGGATATATGTGATTAACGTATTTGAACATATACATTATGCTACCATATCATTTGTGCCTACATTTATGTCTATACATTTAAGATTTGTTCTAATTTTGCTGCTCTGTGTTTATTTAAAAACCAGGATCATTTTGCAGCAGTTTGCTGAAAATGTCTGCTGGAGGCAACAGCTGTTTGAATTCTCGTTGACAGTACACTACTTTTCTAATGCGTGATCGTGTCTCAGATGCTGGACAAGTTTAGTTATGTGAGTAGGCTACTGCTGTACCTGGCCGCAATTGACTTAATGCAGTTATGCATGCACAAGTCATACGTTTAGCATTTGATCTATAAAAAAATAGTTAATCTAAAGTATATTATCTTCATGCTTGACAGTTAACTGCCTATTTAAGCTACCTAATTTAGATGGGCAAGTTTGTTGAGGACTGATTGGAGATGTTTGTCTTTACATGCGTTTAACCCAAACCAAGGACCGGTGTGGGGAACGGAGCTCTACAGAAGAGAGAGCACGACGGCTGGCTCTTGTTTTTTAAGTGTACATGTGCAGAAACACATTTGCATGATAAAGGCATTTTTCATATCTTGCTCAAATCAAACTCAAATACACTCGATATCACCCAGCCCTACAGGAAATTTGATTAGACTCTAGGCTTGCACGATTAATCGTTATAAAATCACGATCTCAATTCACCCCTGTTCTCAATTATAATTTTAAATTACTTCGATTTTAATAAAAAACATAATTTTTTTGCACAGACATGTTCAAGGAGTTCAGAGATAGCTTGTATCAGGGCCAAATTTAAATGTGTAATACGTCATTAATGTACTTTATTTTCTTTATTCATGGAAGCCTCTATGTTTTCAGGCTTGTGGTAATGCGCAATGTGCTATAGGTGCCAAAAAGAATCTATGTTTGGTACTGCCAATTTGTTTTGTCATATTAGGGATGGGCCGATTTCATTTCATTTCATTTTGGGTACTACGAGTACAGATACAAGTACTTTTAATAACTATGCCAAATGTCACATTTATCAAGCTAAAATCTGCTACTTTTTATGTTGATCAGCCAATTCAAATATAGAAAAGTAAATGTTGCTACATATCCATAAGAACACTTACATTGCAGATCAAGAATGTGTAATATGTATTACAAATGTCAATAGTTTCCCAAATTAGCTAAAATGAGAGAAACACGTTTGTGAAAAGCGAATTCAATATCTGCATGTTTGTGTTCGCATTTGCACTAATTTCCTGACACTTTGTTTAAGATGAGAATGTCTGTTTGAAGTGACTTTCTCCAAACAGTGATAATGACCTAATCATATAATATTCTGTTAAGGTATTTTGTTTTATTATAATCGGTACACAACTATATCTGTACTATCACTGTAATCTATTGAACAAAATATAAATACAGCCTACATCATATTTCCTTTCATTTATATTTCTTAACGATAGTATGTCAGAACTTCCACTATTTTGTTCACCCAGAAGTGTTGCAAACCAACATCTTTTTTCTTTCCCGAAGGTTTATTAATTTGTGCGACACTACAGTATTCAGTGACCAGCCTAATAAATTACATCCATGTTTCGGTCCTGTACTTAAATGTGTGCGTTTTTTCTTGAGGATTCTAATATATGCACCTATAATTTTGCAAATATTAGGCTACATGGAAATAGCAATGAGAAAAGCAAATTCGCATTTCGCCATTTGAACTCTACTGGAGAGATTGCTATGAGGAAAATGGAGTTGTGATTCAGTGTTTTTCAATAATTAGAACGTGTGGCTCCGTCTGTGGAATGATTATGCATTTTAGGTGGTGATGTTGTGTGCAACAAATCACCTCATATTGCAGGGAAGCATTATCCCATTTAAATCACTTTTCGCAATAAATACAGTTGTACAGCTTTATAAACTGGTCTCTGAAAGAGGAAGTAGACTGTCGTTATCATCAATATGAAATATATGCATAGTGCTGGAATACAGCTACGTTTCTATTGAAACATTTATGTAAATCAGATTCACCAGTTCGTTGGTATTGTTGTTACAATCGACATGGTTGAGCAATACAACTATTTTCTATCTATATACTATATTGTACAGTAGGCTACTATTCCCTCTCTGGCACTTTTAAGAAAACTATGGCCATCTATGGCTAATCTTTAAAGTATTGCGCAGCATAACGCTTTTAAATGTGGAGGAAGTAACGGCTTGGAGTATCGGGCCTTTTATTCAAGTACGAGTACTTATACAAAGTACTGGTATAGGCCCATCTCTAGTTCATATGTGCAATAAACATTACACTTTGTGGGAAAAAAATTGTGGCAGATTCAGAGAATCGTGATATCAATTCAAAGCAAAAAAACGTGATTCATATTTTTCCCAGAATCTTGCAGAACTACAGACAGGGCAATAAAATGTTAGGAAAAAAGTTGAACATTTAATTGATACCAAGGACATTATGATTATGAAAACTATATATTAAAAAAGGTTAAATGTAAAACTGGTCCAATGGAAATGCTGCATAGACACTTGCATTTGATCAGCGCTTCATCAACGACATTGCCTCACCTGAAGCCTTAATAAAACAAAATGTTGAGGTCAATTAACAATGTGTGTGTCAAAAGCAAGCAGTCGTTATATAGGTAACCTTCAGGTGAGCAAGGAAATATTGGTCTTCCTCCCACTGTCTCTGTAGCAAAGTAATCATTGTATGGTAACTACAGTTCCAACTTTGATTTTTGTGTTTTATTGGAAGCTTCAAATGCAATAGCGAACATTTCGGCAGGAGCGTGGGGATTTTTAGAATTGTTCTATGTAGTTGTATGATTATTAAGGTTGATAGTGAATTTATATTTGAATGAAAGTTAATTTTAGTGCATCTGCTCACCTCAGAAATGCTTGCGCTGATGGGAAAAATAGACTTGAAGCGTCAAATGATGCTTCGTCAAGCAAGTCTTGCTTTGCACAACCGCATGCTATTAGTTTTGGAGCATGTCTAATTGACCACCATGCATTCTAAACCTGCAGCTTATGTTTCGGTCTTGTTTCAGAAAGGTTACAGTGACATAGCATTTTAAGTATTTTTTGTTCTTGTCATGTTCATTAAATTGTTATTTTATTTGTGTCTTTATTTAACACTAATAGTTTAACTGTATGCTTTGCATCATGTCAGGCTAATTACATAGCGGAACAGCAGCAGCATTAAAAAATACGGACTATCCAGATATTCTAAAAACAATTAGAATGTTGTTTGAATTGTAAAATCATTTCACATGCCCATCTCTAGTCAGGATACATGTAAATTAATGAGGAACTTAATGTGCAGAATTTTCAGCTTCAGGAATCAGGTATTTGAACTACCCACTGGCTCTAGCAATGGCCTTCTCAATAGGCTAGCTGCTGGCCTGTGTGTGTCTACTGCTCACCATCTTCCCTTCATCAGGTACTGGTAGATGAATCCGTCTCTCAGTATGTCCTTGTGGAATAGTTGGTAGGACAGCAGCACCAACATGGTGGTAACAGCCTCAAACAGGATACTGTATGTGATGTCTCTGTAACACACACCCCCACAGAAAAGTGTTAGTGACACACAAAACTAAATAAGCAGAAATTTGTAAAAATAAATTATAAATATAGCCGCAAGCGTATATTCAACCCTTTTTTCTCAATAGCGACTTCAAAGTAATTTCACACAAGGTTCAACATTGTTATAAAACATATGCTATAATTTTTATGATCTATAGCTTGATTTATGTCATTCCACCGGCAGTTATTATACATTTAAAGTGCCCTCTAGTGTTCAATTTGAATGAGACTTGCAGGGTGTGGTTAAGTTACTTATTAAGAAATTTGTCATGGTTGGAGAATGAATATGCAATTACTAGTAACATTTGTGTATTGACACTCACCTATCTTGCGCTTGTAGCGCCCCTTAGTTGTCAAGGTATATGAAACTGTCTGGGTAAATGTTAGGAACTTATCTGAACACATCCAGTAAGTTTTGTGATGATTAGCCTTACGGTTGCTGATTTGTATTAATTTATGTCGAGAGCCACTCCCCTTTCAAAGTTAATTGGTAAATAACTTAAAATGTAATTGAGATTGACATGTTTTGTTCATCTTCAAAAAAGCTTGATCCAATAATGAATCACTGAAAATGTGGTGGCAATCGAAGCTACAGTGTAGGAGAAGATAAAAGCACCCCCTAGTGGTCAATTTGAATGAGAAATGCAGGGCGCGGTTCAGGTACTTATGATGATATATTCTGAAAGGTTTGCCATTATTGGCGATTGAATATACAATTAATAGTACAATCGGTGTAATGCTACTGACCTATTTTGTGCTTGTAGCGCCACCTAGTGACGCATGTATATGAAACTGTCTGGGTATATCTGGGGCACTTATCTGAACATATCCTGTGAGTTTTGTGACAATTGGCCCTACGGTTGCTGATTTGTGTTCATTTATGTCCAGAGCCACGCCCCTTTTGAAGTTAATTGGTCAATAACTTGAAAAGTAATTAAGATATTGACATGCTTTATTCACTATTAATAAGCTTGATCCAATGATGATTCACTAAAAATTTGGTGGCAATCGGCGCTATGGTGTAGAAGAATGTCAATAATGTTTTTTTTTCTAAACGTTCAAAATGGTGGAATATTTCACACCTGTGGTTCAACATTGTTATAAAACATATCATGCAAGTTTTGTAACAACTGGACAAACATCTCATTATCTATAGCTTGATTTTTCATTCCACGTGTAGTTATTATACATTTAAAGTGCCCCCAAGTGGTCAATTTGATTAAAACTTGCAGGGCATGGTTCAGTTACTTATGAGGACATGTCCTGAGAGATATTTCATGATTGGAGAATGAATATGCAATTAATAGTACAATTTGTGTATTGCTACTCACCTATCTTGCGCTTGTAGCGCCCCCTGGACGTGCATGTATATGAAACTATCTGGGTATGTCTGGGGAATTTATCTGAACATATCATGTGAGTTTTGTTCATTAATGTCCAGAGCCACACCCCTTTCATTGGTCAATAACTTGAAAAGTAATTGAGATAAACATGGTTTATCTTATTTTTAATAAACTTGGTCCAATGATGATTCACTGAAATTGTGGTGGCAATCGGAGCTACGGTTTAGGAGATGTCAAAAATGTGTTTTTCAAAAAATTCAAAATGGCGGAAACTTTTTGTAGGCGGACCTTAATGTTCCTTGCAGCTTTTTTGTAGAGCACACTGAGCTGCACCTGTGTGAGAAATTTCAAGTCAATCGGACTTACGGTGTGAAAAAACTCTAAATGCACTGTTCCAAATTATTATGCACAAAAGTTTAAAAACATTTTATAGGTTGTAAAGAACTGAAAATGGTCATTTGTGGAATTTGCAGCATTAGGATGTCGTATTCACTAAAATCAAAAGCAATTTTAATCAAACACATCTTAACAGGGCAAGTTACATGTTAACATTGGACCCCTTCGATGAAATCACCTTCACAATTATTGCATCCATTGAACTTGTGAGTTTATGGAGAGTTGGTGTTTGAATTTCTTTGCAGGATGTCAGAATAGCATCCCAGAGCTGCTGTTTTGATGTGAACTGTCTCCCACCAGAGCCGTATATATAGTTTGGCCAACTGAAATCATGGGCGCCATATTGGATACCATCGTCAGATGACTCTATAGTGTAACCCTATGGGGAGAATATGCTATCTTGAAATAAATTGCTTATTTTCACTATAAACAGGCACATACATGTTAGTATCAATGTATGTCAACATGTGAAAGGCCCTCATGGAAATATTCCAGTGTATATTTACCTTCTATATCATAAATGGGCTTCTAAAAAATGCTCAATGTAGTGAGTGACCACATCGCCTAATAAGTCTCTGAGCAGTGTTCACCTTTTTCTCTTCAGTCTCCCGAGTCCTGATGTAACCTTTCGTAGTGCATCCATCGCCGAGGACAGGTTAAACTTACTCAATGGCGAAAATGTTAACTGTAACTAGTGCTGCATTGTAATGTACTGTGTTGTTAGGGTATTATTATTAACAGACATCGATAAACCTTCCCACATTGCAGCCTACAAAAAAAACTTTCATTTCACATTCAGCTTCCACACTTTCCGCCTTATTGGTTCACGGGGGAACTTGTGAAAAATTTAGACGCTTCCCGGTCTTTTACTGCAGCCAAACACGCAACATTTGGGCATTTTTTCCAGTGAATTATGTAATTTTTTTGATAGTTTATTAAATTTTTCCACTATTCCCTGCACTGTAGTCATTGGGAATCAGATGAATGTTAGTATCCAACATGCAGTCCACGAAACACGTGACCACCTCGGAACCAATCGCATGACGGGATAGCTCAAAAAATGTTATTCCCTAGTTGGCCAAACTCTCTATATATAAGGCTCTGCCTCCCCCCTCATAGATCTTTTGCTTTAGAATGCTCCAAAGATTCAATAGGGTTAAGTTTAAAAGGATTGGGGCCACACCATGAGGTTCTCTCCTTTTATGCCCATAGCAGCGAATGGCACAGATATCCTTTGCAGCATGAGATGGTGCATTGTAATGCATGAAGATGACTTTGCTATGGAAGCCATGGTTCTTTTCGTCAGAAACTCTATATACTTTGCGGAGGTCATTTTCACACCTTAAGGGACCCTAAAGGTGCCTACCAGCTCTCTCCCAATGATTCTGGATTAAAACATGACTCTGCCACCTCCTTGCTGACATCGCAGCCTTATTGGGACATGGTGGCCATCCACCAAACATCCACTACACCATCCATCTGGACCATCCAGGGTTGCACAGCACTCATCAGTAAACAAGACTGTTTGAATATTAGTCTTTATGTATTTCTGGGCCCACTGCAACTGTTTCTGTTTGTGAGCATTGGTTAGGGGTGGCTGAATAGTAGGTTTATGCACAACTTCAAGCCTCTGGAGGATCCTACACCTTTGTGGGACTCCAGATGATGGTCACGCTTAATTTTTTGCGAAATACGTAATGTTTTCATACCTTGTCCAAGGCATTGCAAGATTTAACGCCTTTCCGCAGCAGAGAGATCCTTTTTCTTTCCCATATTGCTTAAAACCTGTGGGCTGCTTAATAATGTGCAACATCCTTCTTAAGTAGTTTTCCTTTAATAGGGCTCACCTGGCAAAGAAATTATCACAGGTGTCTGAGATTGATTTCAGTGATCCAAAGAGCCCGGGGACACAATACCATCCACGAGTTTGATTGAAAATAGTGCTGGGCGGTATGACCAAAAATGTATATCACGGTATTTTTCAAAATTCTACCGGTTTCACGGTATATGATGATATTTAAAAAAATGTACATGCATAATTAGGTGTTCCCAGCATTTTCTACTGGTTGAGATAGGAAATATTGCAGTAGATTCATATATTTTTTGATATTCCAAGACGTGCTTGCGGCTAAGGTGGTGGAGCAAATTGCTCATATCCGATGTTGTGAGTAGAATTTACAGCTGTTGCACCAAATAAAAATAAGACTAGTCGTAGCCAAGTCCACCGTAAGCAATGCACGTCCGTGAGATCAGAATATAGTGATAGTTGCTAGACAGTGTTCTTTCCTTAATCCAAATAGATAAAATGGACGGAAAAAGTTTCAAACATTCCAATGTTGTCCCCTGCCAACCGTTTCGTTCCATAAGACATAAAGTGTAAAAGAAAAAAGAAGCTACCATTAAAATACTTGCATTTCATTGTCTTAAAAAAATTATTTTTATGTAATTATAAATTCCACTAATAATAAATTGATCCCTAAATGTGCCTGCAAGAGAAATGTAAATAGCTAAACCCGTTTACTAATTGTTCTGCGTTACAAAGCCAAAGAATGTGTGTGTGTGCTGTGCACTACGGTATGAAAAATACATGGAATTTGCTGCTTTAACCAACTTTATTTAGACAAAACAACTAGCATCGTCCTAACTTGAGAAAGATAACAAAAAATATATTCACAATTTAGCATGAGGAAGGGCAGTGAAGCATCAGTAGGGTTGGGTACCGAAACCCGGTTCCACTATGGAACCGGTAGGATTCAGACTGGATCCTACAGATGCTGCAAAACGGACGTAAAAATATCACACTTTCTCTGTAGTCTACCGTTAGTTAGATACAGTAAATGTAGGCTACTTTTAAAATGCCAAACTTTCCCAACTTTCATCCCGGAGTTTGCGAGTTCAAATCCAGATGGATGCTTTGTGTTTTTCTCCATTCCAGCGTGATGCAAGCGTGTTGCACATTATATATATTTTTTAGTAATGTTAACCCTAATCCTAACCTAATCCTAATATAATTTAGAATGCTATGGAACGTGTGGAATGTTCTTGCATGAACTGGCGAAATTAAACATGCAGGTGCAACGTATAGAAGGACTAATATAGCCTATTAACAAAACGAGGAGCTCAACGTAAAAACACGATAAATATGTTGGCATACAATTTGAATCATGTTTTCAAAATAGTTTCCTGAGAACCTCATTTGGGAGAACGTCTGAGATATGGTAGCGCAAAAGAATAAGTCAGGAGAGCACGTCGTACAGTCTTGCTGTCACGCTCAGTCCCAATGAATAACGAATGGAAGCAATCGCAGGTATGGCAGTTTTAATCAGATACTCAATATAAGACACACAAGTTCAGAACGAGAACAAGACCAGGTACACCAGCGGATTAACCAACAAAATACAGGCCACAAATGATCTGGTAATATACTCTCTCAATTACAGTAGGCAACAGCTGCGTAACGGAAAACTGGTGTCTATAATGACCTAACCAATAACATATAAGGTACTACCGCTGAACAATATAACATGGACTTGACACTTAATGAAATACTAGTATTCCGGTGACTGAGAGAGCCGGAAAGTCCTCGAAGATGGTGTGGGTGTGACACTTGCCAGAGAAGGCATATATGGTCATTTTTCTGCAAATAAACTGCTAAAGTTTGAAGCTGGTTTAGTTAGCATACAAACTCAACATTTATTTTGTTGTTACTTGTTAATAGTGTAACTGTTATTTATTATTAAATTATTGTAGTTGTGTGTTAAGTACTGTAGTGATGGAAAACAATGTTTTCCAGTAGTTAGTAGTTAGTACCATTTTAACAAACATCACGTTGGCTGTTTCCAGGCATTTGATTCATAATCCATGTAGTTCACTGCTAACGTAAATAATGTGCCCTATATCTTCAATTGAACAAAACGGTCTTTCTCGAAAGAAATTACAGCTAAATCTTAATGCAATCAGAGAGTCAGAAAAACAATACATTTTAAATAATTCATATAAGTCAGCACCCTGCGCCCTGGCTGTGCCTGTTAGCTACTAGGCATAGCTAATTGAGAGCTTACGCCCGACTGGTGCAACAGGTATAGATATAAAGCCTCACGTGAAGAGCATTTCAGGTCGGACGTACAGTTAAGACCTATATATGTCCAGCTGGTGCAACCGGCCCCTGAGCACTACTGTTTACCCTCACCACGCCTCGCAGTCACACCATACGTGTTTAGAAGCGCAACATTGAAAAGGGTCCGAACTAGGGATGCTCATATTGACCGTTTAACCGTTAACCGAAAGTAAAACATTTGACCGATTAATACTATCAGTTAAACGTTTCAGATTTTTTTTTTACGTATATATAGCCTATATTAGTTAAATCACGTGGCGCATTGATACACGCAACCAGAGCCTGGCGCTTCGTTTTGAAAGGTGGGGAGATATAGTAATGAGGAGCGAAATATACCGGCTGCCTGTTTTGCATCTGCAACACTTTCTTCATTTAAAATGACAACCCTTAGACATTTATGATGTCTGTGAAAACTTGCGCTTTGAAAACTTGTGCTTTCATTTTTTCATGTAAAGAAACGTATAACGCTATCGTATTGGGAAGCATATATTATTTTATCGGCTATAATTCATCATGTTCCTGATGCATTATAGCCGACAAAATAATTTTACCTTAAAAACAACACACACAGTTATTGACAACACACACTTTATTTTCTGAGAGGACCGTAATGGTCATTTCAATGGAATGGGTGCGCTCGGCAGATATTGTATAGTTGGTAACATAACGCATAGTAAGCGTTATCAACATTTTGTTTTGTGTTAATGAAATATAGCCCTTATTTGCAGTAGGCCTCCTTTAAGCAACAACCCTGTTCCAACACCCGGCAGCTGTTGTTGATCTGTTCTGTAAGCAGTTTTTAGACATTAAAACAAATCAGTGAATTTTTTTTTGTATATTTAACGGGTTACAGACACTCGTCAATATCATTTTTTATTTAAAGCCAATTGAATCATATAACCTTATTAGTTAACGGTTAATAATCGGTTAACGAGTTGCGGTTGTCGGTCAGGAAAATTACCCAAAATGAGCATCCCTAGTCCAAACTGAAACTGTGTTGCGCAGCGTAGCGTTTCCGGACGTTATGTATTCAAATACACCGGTATTGCGGTATATAAAAAAATCATATCATAACAAAAATAAACACCGTTATTCGGTGTGAACCGGTATACCGCCCAGCACTAACAGAAAAACTAAATATTTAATGTTTATGACACTTTAATTTCAATTTGCATAATAATTTGGAACGTGGTGTATAAAACAAGAAAACAATTCCATTTGTAACACTGAAACACTGAAGCAATACAGCCCTGTTCACATTAAAGCAACATTGGCCTTTTCAATTGACAGGAAACCTTTTCTTATTTCATTTGTAAAAAAATGTTGCCTATAGTGTTGGATGTGAATGTGTGTAGTGAGGAGAATGTTAGGTAACCATTATCCATTCTAGCATTTTTGTTGAATAAGCCCACATGCGGTGACTAACAGATTGAGCATCTCCCTGTCCCTGTGTGATACAACTGCATGTGTCGCCGTTGTCAATGGTGACACATAGTCGTGACACAGAGAGAGAAAGAAGAGGGACAGATAGGTAAAGACCAACGGAGACTACTCTTGCACCATTGGTACATTTGTATACATTTTTACTCATCTAAAGCACTTATGTGTGTGTGTTCCTGTGTTTCTGTGTGTGTGCTACTCTACACTTCCTTCTGTATTGCACTGCGACGTTGAAGGCTTTTTGTTTCATACAACCGTATACTTGTATGTGATTGCAATAACATAACTTGAGACACTGACAGGGGAAGAGACAGATCATCCACTTTCTTGGAACTCCCTCAGCTGCTTCCAGAACCAAAAACCAATCTCAACGCCGCCACAACCACCACCACCAGTCTTTCAGGTCCGCCTCCCTGCTGCACCCTGTGATGTCAGAGGGCAAAAACCCTCCATTTCAGTACCAAAGACATGTAGGGTCCTATTTTTAATAACTAGTCGTTTTTCTCACTTAGAATGGCACTCCGACTGAGCAACGAACAGTGGGATCTTGTCTACCTTAGCTGGCACCATAAAACAAATCCATGCCCTTCTGCCGTTTCCTGTCCTATTCGGTTAAACATGCAGTTGCAAGCTCATTGGCCATTCTTCACATTTCACTGCTTTCAAATTTCATCTATGTATAAAAGATATTACATTTTATGAACTTCCTGCAGATCTACAAAACCCACATTTTCAAAAAGGTACACCAAATTACAAAGAAATGCAAAATGAGAAAGTATTGAGAGCATGAATCTTCACATCAAATAGTTATTATTTAGTGGAAGCATCCTTAGGGTTTACAACATTTGGAATATTATTACCTATTTGTTAACAGTTTATTTGAAGGGGTGTGCATAAGAGTGACATGACACTGTCATTACACTGTCATAACCATGACATGACACATGAAGGAACCTTGATCAATGTTGTCATTAGGTGTCATTTGTCAATTATGTCATGTTTCATGCAAAGTTGACATTGTTGATGATGTTTTTGTTTTGACAACTTGACATTAACTAAAACAACATAACCTGCCGATGTCTTTGTTATGACAAATTGACATTAACTGAAACAACATAACCTGTCGATGTCTGTTATGACAACTTGACATCAACCAAGACAATATACACTATGAACCCCTTAAAATATCATACATTTTGCCTTAAACTACCCCTGAAATCATGACAATTTAATATGAATTAAGGGGTCCTTAATACAACATTTAAACCCCTTAATTGGTCCATTAATTTCACAGGTCAGATTTAGACCATAAAAAAATGCCTTAATTTCTGCTTTTGATAATATTAATTATTATGCTTAATATTAAATTTAAGGACATTTTAGGGAACATTGATGTTCTCCATTGATTATATCTTAATTTCAAATTCTGGAAAATCCCTTAATAGTTCAGTTTAGGGTTTCATAGAGATACCCATTCATCACATCTTAATTAATTTAGATTTGTTTTTACACATCCCCTATTAAATAAGGATAAATTCAGGGATGAATAAGTTATGTATTTCTGATTATTATTATTGTTTAGCTTTTACCAGATGGTATGGTTTAGTTTTTTTTAAACCCGATGTTTAACTCTAGTAATGGTAATTCAACAGCAGTTTGACTTTGCTGCCGTCTAACTGAATTAGTCAAATCAGTACAAATTTTCATAATAGGACATTTCTTAAAAACGTGTTCTTGTTTAATGACATGGAGCCAAAAAACTATTTTATTTGTTACAACAACTTTCATTGGAATGAATGGGTCTTTATGCCAAAGGCGCCATCCAGTTCTCTTAATACATCCATGATTCTATCAGTATTCCAGCTGGGGCGACACGTGCGGTTGCAAAAGAAGGTTGGTTTCTGTAGAAGTCTATGACAAAGTGACCCTCTGTCCTTGATTTAGTACCTCAGTAAACATTTTCATAATGAGTTTATGGTCTCAATCGCTAGTTTTAAGTATTCTGCAATACATGAATTCTTTTTTTTATTATGGTCTTGTTCATTTTAAAATCGGCCATAAAGCAGGGGGTGTTTTAGGGCATGGCGATGGCGTTCGGTTGTAAGACAAGACATTCAAAGGAGTCGGCAGTTCAGTTTTTCTGGTAAGTAATGTTACATTTTGTTTTAATACTGTTTTTCAACGTTATCATCCCAATTAATATCAGTTAGCTATATCGATTACTCCTCCTTCTTGTCTAAAATCGTCACATCTGCAACCAAGATGGCTGTACCCATAAATGGCAAACTTGTAGCAGATCTCCAAAAACCAATGGGTGACGTCACATATGCTTTGTCCATTAATATATACAGTCCATGGTATCAATATAGCCAGGGCAATCTGCATTCAAAGCCTGTTTATATTGGCGCTGTTGATCTAAAATGGGTCCCCGATTGACTGTCTAGATCAGCTGAGAAAATGTGATATCAACTTTGGAGAAGACAATAACATTACATTTCCTCAAGAGCAATTCTTGAAGGTGACACTAAAAGTAGTGTTGTAACACGTATCCTACATGTAACATGGTAAATTTATATTAAGGAACCATGGTTACTACTACTGGATGATTGATATAGTTAACTGAAGGGTTGTCCCAACTTGTTCAAATGTTAAATCATTATAAAACTAGTAATAATTGTTATAGCATTGTTCCTTATCAGACCAGTATGTATGGAGGTATTCATATTTACAACCAGCAATACCATTGCCTTAAAGCTACACTGTGTATTTCTTTGAGTTGATTCTTAGCAAAAAACCTTTGTTCTTTCACAAATATGTGCTCATTCATGTGTAATTACTTCCACCTAATAATCAAAGGATTTTCGTAAGTGTAGGATCTTCCATTCACAATACATACAATCGTGCCGCTCACCATGTTACGCCTCCATCTTTAAAATAGATTAGCCAAAGAGGGACATACCTGGAAATTCAAGCTCGGCCATTCGCGCTTTTACACAAGTGGCACCGTGACGAATGCCAGGGGGAGATTACTCACGACTGCTGGGAAATTTCAAAGTCTGTTGAAGATGTAAGATCATGCCTGTTCTCGAGGACATGTAATAGTAGCGCTGGCTCAAGCTGTAAAGTAGGCAAGAACGTTCGGCTGGCAACACAAACAGGGATTTTTCGTTTCAAAATAATAACGCTCGTGGTTCATTGCAATAATCAATGTTTATTCATTGCATAGGTAGTGTCCATGTTCATGTTTTGCTAAAATTAGTATTCTGTTTGAATAAAAGAGACTCTAGTGAATGTTTTTCAAATGTAATCGTGTTTTCACATGAGACACTGACAATATATTCAATCAAATTGTGTGTAAAACATATTTGTTACTTTTATTAATAAAACATGTTAAATTATTATTTTTGCTATCACATGCTCTTATTGTTTCTTTACACACAATACAATTGCATTTGGTTATAATTCACGGGCTGTGTA
>JACXGM010015738.1:0-21033 GCA_016801145.1 Umbra pygmaea
ACGTGTTTTAAGATGCGTTAGACAGCCAATCGCAGGTGACTATGTTGTTACACGCAAATATGCTACATGATTATTGGCTCACAGACGCTTTTGGCACCGAAATTTGGCATCGAAAAATAAATAATTTTTCGATACTCGATAGTATTGGAGTATTTCGGTCGGTGCCATAAAAGTATCGATGTTCGGTGCCCAGCCCTACCTCTTGATCACATTCCAGATATTTTCAGTGTGGGTTGATTTATGAAAGAAGTGCAGATGTCTCTTCTTTTTTTCCAGAGCTGCATGTTATCATAGTGTGTGGGGGGAGTGAAGCATTTATGAAATGTATATTTTGCCCTTTCCACCAAGACTGGGTTTGAAATTGCTAGCAGTTATTTCTGATCAGCCAGCATTCTGGACATATCAAATGCATTTGCTCCCTGGTGAATAGACATGATCCCATGAAGGTAGGAGCACTGCTGAATGATTCTGAGCATGATGATATTACATTACATGTGTATATGACTTACCAGACTGTTGACACTCATTCATTGGCATATCCACTTACCAGCCACTTCATTGATCATCACACCGATCTAGTACCGGGTAGGACCCCTGTTTGCCTCCAAAAAATATTATTTACTAAATGGATTCAAGTGCGGGAAAACAAATTGTTAATGACTCAATAGCACGATGCAGTCCATGCTCATATTTCAGCTGTGTTTTTTATGCTGCCAACCTCCTGTTCCACTTTGTTCCAAAGGTGCTATACTGTATTGAGCTCTGGAGAGTGTGCAGCCCAATGGAGTAAACCCCAGGCTGTACTGTACCTCTGACACAAGGCAGAATGCATCCAAAAATCTCCACATTTTGAGATAGAAAAAACCATATGCTCTGATCAATCTTCTATCGTTCAGTTTTGGCGACCAGTTGCCTAGTATACCCTTCTGTTCTTAATAATAATTATACATGTTAATTATATAGTGCATTTGAAAAACACAAAGTCGGTTTACGAACTAGCACAAAATAAAACAAAGATGGGCATCAATGCTCACAAGGCACACACACAACAAGCAAAAACTGAAAAAGAAACATGAAACAGTTCCCAGATCACACACCATGCAAATTGTTCCCCTCCTGTCATCAATTGTAATAGTTTTAATGACTTCATAAGAAAATCGGCTGTTCCATGATGAGTCCATTACTCGTAGTGCATGGCAATGAAATGAATATACCGTGGTTGGAAAGGTGCCAGAATAAAGTTGTGGAAAGGCACAAGTTAGGAGAAGGATACAAAAAGATTTCAAAGGCTGGAATTTTTCACCTGAGTACCGTTCAGAGCATTATTAAATAACGGAAAGTGTATAGCACCACCAACACCTTGCCTAGACTGGGCCGTTCCTCCAAATTGGATGACGAAGCCAGGAGGATATTAATCAGGGAAGCTACCAAGAGGCCAATGGCAACTTTTGAAGGACATTCAAATCCTTATGGCTGAGATTGGTTGGTCTGTGGTTGGTCTCATAAGCCTTTCACAAAGCTGGCCTGTATGGCAAGTTGGGAAGAAAAAAGCCTCTTCTGAGAGGGCCATAAGGAGTCTCGTTTGGGCTATGCAGAAAATACTTGGAAGAATCTACCATGTGGCAAAAGGTGCTATAATATGGTCAGATGAGACCAAGATTTAACTTTTCAAACTGAAATGCAAGTGTTTATGTTTGGCAAATACCAAACACAGCACAACACTCAAAACACACCATACCTGCTGTGAAGCATGGTGGTGTCAACCTTGTGTTGTGGGGGTGTTCATCTTCGGCGGAACAAGGGCAGTTAGTGAGGATTGAAGTGAAAATGGATGCTGCCAAGTACACCCAAATTCTTGAGGAAAAACTGTGGCCCTCTTCTAGACAGCTGAAGATGTGCTGGAAGGTGAAACACCTGCCCAACAACGACCCTAAACACACCGCCAAAAAATGAATGTTCTTGAGTGGCAAAGTCAGAGCCCTGATGTCAATCCAATTGAACATCTGTAGATGGACTTGTAGACAGCAGTCAATCGCCGCTCACCATGTCATTTGACTGAACTCAAAGAATTCTTCAAGGAAGACTGGGCAAATACTCTCCAATGTCTGTGCAGAGTAAATAGATATCCAAACGGACTGATGGTAAAAGGTGTCTCTATGAAGTATTATATCATGGGACTGATAACTTTTCCAACTCTGTCATTCTAGTTTAATTATTTTTTTGTAAGGCATAATGTGTAAATAAAGCTGGATCAAAAATATGTTTTTAATTTCAGGCTGTAAAACAAATGTGATGATTTCAAAGGGGTATGATGATTTTCAATAGGCACTGATAAGTGGTCAGTGAGTCTTAATAATACAAGTATAAATAAAGTAAAAATATTAACCAATAATGACACACACTATAATAACTGTAAGTAGAAAAACATTCAAACTCCATAGATGTAATAATGCCTGTCAGATACTGTATTTTTATTTGAATCATCTATTTTTCTACATTTTATAATACACATTCAAATGAAAACTTACAAAAAAATTCTGAGAAAGCCCACAATGTCTTCAGTGTTAGCCAGTCCAGAGAACGTATTTGTTAACTGCTTTTATTCCCAGGGTATATAGTCAAGACTTTTCTGCATGACGGGATTATGTAAAAGACATAAATTTGAACCAGTGTTCAAAAACAAGGTTGAATAATGGCGAATGTATCTTGGACAGCACCATGCAGTTGGCTAGTAACATCCCCATCATTTGTAGCCAAAACCTTTTTCCTCAACAAGGTAGTTTTCAACAATGTCCGCGGTAGTAGGACTTAGCATTTCAATTACCTTATGTCACTTAGCCATGGTCCAGCAGTCGCGTTTTCTACTTCCTGTTCTACGGAGTGAATTCCTAAGAATATAACAGGGTGAGTGAGTATTACATAGGGCTTAACCTATCAGGATTCAAAACAAGGTATACTCAAGACCTATGAGGTGAGTTCTATGAAGAAAACTTCACTGAGCCTCTACAATCGGTCGCGTGGCAGAAGAATGTGCTACACACGGAAATTGGTGCCAAGATGGTAAATTCCTCCCTCCAATGCAGAGCTTCTTTATTGCCTGTGAAACAACGTATTGCAACTTGTCCCTTGGGGCTCAGAGCCAACTCCTGAAGTTACATAGCTTCCATATAGGCTTCTCAGACAAGTGGCCCTGGGATAGTGTTTTTCTGCACTGTGTGGAGGAGGTTGTCTGTCGCCCATGCAAATGCATCAGACGTGACTTTGAATGGCAGGGTTGGGTTCGTCTGGGCACTCAGTGAAAAACATAAAAAAAATTTTGTATCCCGACCATTTTCTTTGCTACATAATACCATATGAATAGGGCACATGGGTAGCATAATGCTCTGTGGTGTGGAGAGAATGGGTTCTGCTTTCTCAGCCTGAAGAGCACATTGCTAATGGATCTGAAAGTCCATTAGAGAGAGTATCTTCCTCTACCTTCATCTCAGCGCCCTGCCCTTCTGCATTGGACTGAAGTTAGTATTATTTGTGAGCCTTTAACGTGCAGTATGTTTGATGTTGTCCCTGTGGTTTACTCCACACTTCTATAGTCTTTAGGTTATTGTCAGTTCAACCCTGCTCAGCATCAACAATGGCTCATTGTGTGTTCCCCTTTGCTTAGTAGAAGTTGTGGCAAGGACCACTGAGATTTTTTGAATAGTTTCTAAACACAGTTTTACAAATTCTTTCTGAACATTCCGGTTTGGTATCAAGCCGCTTCAGACAGTGCTTTAAAGAGGACAAGAGAGGACCACTGAAAAAGGATACCTTGTAATTTTTCTTGTGAATCAACAGAAGCTGTAAAACAATGTCTGTTTTTAAGTTAGTATAATATTTGTAATAGTTTAATGACCCTTTGGTGTAAAACAAAAAAACATTTTAAAGTGACTATCTTAGTAGGCTTTCATATAATGGCTTATTGCTTTGGGGTTTTGCTAATATTCAGTTTCTTCCATTGTACAAGGTCAGATTAATCCTTCCTAGCTAATGTTTTCTGATGAATTTAAAGAGTTTGAACCCTTGTCTGGAGTTTACAGTTGTGTCAAATCTGGCTGCAGACAGTTGTTTTTAAGTGAGGAACATAGCTGCATATTAACACACTCACTCGGATTACAAACTGTTAGCTGCCAATTCCGTGTAAAGGTCAACATGCTGTAAGAAAGATAAAATGTAATTTATTTAATGACAACAATACTCTTAGTGTTGATAAAGTCTGTCTTTGTAACATATAATGTATTGCGTGTGTGCGGGCGCGTCTGCGTGCATATGTGTCAAATTGGGCATTTCAGTAAATAACATTTTCATGGCTTTGGAAAGGCTTGATTTTCTACTTACATCTGTCCCAAATGTCGCAAACGAGGTACAGGACAGCACAATCTCTCGCCAACAACCATGACTTCACTAGGTCACTAGATAATTCTGACGTGTTCACTTATATTATATTATGCTTTACTCTTCAGCCACCTTCTCATCATATGTTCATTGATAGAGATGGTGTCTATTTTCTTTTGCACTTAAGTGTTTATTTTTTACGGCATTGTTAGTGTTTGAACCAGGACACAAGATTTTCACTGTACATGCAATGACACTTTCAGTCTTTTGTACTTGTGACCATTAAACTTGAATCTTCACTTGCTTCTGACCTGCCACAAAGAGTCACCAGAATGCAACCTGACAACCCAACTGTACTGACATGTGCTCCAGGTGCGCTGAGGTGATTCATCACAGAGACCTGGCCTAAAACCCCAAAGAGAAAGCAACAGACTGGGAATCTGAATGGTACACTGACCATTGTATTAGAGCCACATTGTTTATCAGTGTTCAATTAGTGTCCATAAATGGAGATAAGAATGTGTGGACTGTGACCAACACAATTTGGTGGACTTTTGTGGGGAAGATGGGACACACTCTGGAGAGGTGCAACAGCGGTAACGTGGGCACCAACACAGCGAGGTGGATACATGACAGAGACAGGAAGTCGTCAGGTCATACAGTCCTCAAGCATGTTCCAGGGGTTTGAGTCCTCCTATTATCAACATGCCATCAGAAACATTAGAATAGACATGCCATCGGTCTAGTACCCCTATTCAGCACTGACCCCAAAAGTAAATATACACACTGTCTCTCTGCCCCGTCACAAACCAATGAAAGAAAAGTGGGGACTGAGAAAGGACAGAATGATCCTAGTTCCCCAGCACATAACTATTGAGACTGAGACAGGGGGTTGAAGATGTGGTCCTGCACAAAGAACCTTGGGCAGGAGCAAACAGGCATGATTTAGACCCACCCGCATTGCCAAGACCACACCACCAAAGGGATATGAACAGATTGAAACCCACTCAACCACCAACCTGGAGTCAAAAGCACTGCGCTCAACCAACAGCTACACAGAGCACTAAGAGGAACTCATTATTCCCAGAAAAACAATGCAAAACATGTAGGTGTGTAGTTTCAGCTGTAGATTGTTTTGGCTATTTGCTCTGGAAGATTGTGGCTTAGTAGATCATAGCCTAGCTGTTAATCGTCCTTACTATTTCTTTCCCATTCATTCTCCAGGGTGGTGTTTAGAAACCAGCTGTAAAAAAACAGCTTATTTTGTAGGGTTCTATGGTTTGTTAACATTTGGCAATCAGTCATAGTACTGCTATCATAAACTAATTTTGTCTAAAAAGAGCATGACATCTTCTAGGACAAGATACAAACCATAAAACCCTATATAAACACTGTACCATTTTACAGAAACAATTTAGTCGGAGAACAGTGCAGATATTACGTTTTGTAACAAGATGACAATTTCTTTTTTTACGGGACTATATTCTTAAACTCTTAAATTGAATTACGATTCAAAGATGTTTGCAGAAATAATGGTCCATATTGTCTATGGCATGTATGGCTATTTTTACCTCCATACAAAGCCAGATCAATTTTTTAAGTATTAAAGCCTTTTTACTGATTCAATATTTCTGGGATTAGTATTGGTAAGAAAACGCACATATTCCTCATCCTGTAGTCCTTAGTATTTAGTCTGGTATTGTTAATATATAAACAATGACTAACTACAAAGTTGTTGAATATATTTTCAGTTTGTTTTGGTTTTGCTTAAATTCATGGAAAGCAATGTAAATTTGGAGTGACTGATTGTAAACCTACCGTTTACTACAATATATACCACTACTTCACAATTACACTATAAATCCAAAAGTATGGACACTGACCATCACACTCATATGAGCGTGTAGGACATCCCATTCCAAAACTATGGGCATTAATATGGAGTTGCCCTTTCATTCCATTTGTGGCTTCAACAGTTGCCACTCTTCCGGGAAGACTTTCCACATGATTTTGAATTGTCTGTGACTGTGGGACTTTTTGCCCATTCAGTCAAAAAATATGTGTGAGGTCAGGAACTGATATCAGATGAGAGAGCCTGGCTCGTAATCACCATTCCAGTTCATCCCAAAGGTGTTCAGTGGGGTTGAGGTCAGGCATCTGCAGGCTACTGCAGTTCCTCCACACCAAACTCGTCGAGACATGTCTTTATGGACCCTGCTTTTTACAGGGGCACAGTCATGCTGGAACAGGAAATGGCCTTTCCCTGTTATCTGTCCTTCCTCTGATATTTGGGATTTCCACATACTTTCTGCTAAATAGTGCATATTTTACCATGATTACAGATAACCTTCCTGATGCATTATAATTAATTCAGGTTATCAAGTAACAAGGACCCAGTGGTGTGGGGAATTGGGCAAAATTAGGTACTAGGTCCTAAAGTGTGAGTAGGGGCCCTCAAATCCGGGAATGAAAATAGGACAGAGTACAGAATTTCATGCAATGCCACTGCAAGGAGCATGCATACCTTATGTTATTGGAAAGGTCGTCACTGTGGATACAAAGTTTTCACCCATGCCCCGCCCGTCTGGATCTCCAGGGAACACACCCAGCGTCTGGTCATGTTGATGCATTGCTAATTCCAAGCAGTCATTGCATGCAAAGGATATGCCCCCAGATATTGGCAATTATTACTTTATTCTACATTGTTAAACTCCAATGTATTTGACTTCTGAAAATTAGGGGACCATGTACAAAAGGTGCTGTCATTTCTGAACGGTTCATCCAATATGTGTGAATATACTGTCAAAATAAAGCTGACAGACTGCACTTCAACCTCATTGTCAACAGAACCAAAATAACAGAAATCACTGTCCAATTAATTATATCGTTCACTGTATATAATAACAAGCTATCTTGGTAATCAAACTAATGTCACACCACAGTGGGATTCAACTCTAACAGTAGAAGGATCAGAGCCTTCTGGTTTTCTGTTCAACATTATTAATTGCACCCACCTGATGTACCAGGTCTAAATTAGTCCCAGATTAGATGGTTTCAATGAAATAAGGGAGTGGAACTGGCTTCGAGGGCCACAGTTGGATTGTGCTGTTATACAACATGCTGTTCGGAATTCACATTTTTATAGCCGATACTTCCTGTAGTATAGCTGAGCAAACACTTTTTATTTACTGTACGTGCCCTAATGGGGGTTCAGGACAGGGATGCTTGCTAGGATCAGCATTAGGAGCTAGTTAGATAAAAGCTTGCTAGCCCCATATTCTAGGTGATATTATAAACATATTCTTTGCAACTCCTATTTCATGAGTTTTACTTAGCAAGCTATAAGAAAATTGTCAAACTATCCTTATAAAGGTTTGTCATTGTTTTAGGATTCCTTTTTTTAATCAATATAAAAATTATCAAAATGTTATTGCCCAGCCCTAACGTAGGCTTTATGTGCTGTTGGAGTATTTTTTTATTGGTATGTCCACAAATTATTGCACTTTACATACAAATGTATTTTTCAGACAATTTGGCTTGGCAGACAATTTTATGGGGTCCTATATTATGTAATTAGATTAAAGCCGGCTACCAGAAGCCCTGCCTGGAATACATTCTTTTCAGTAGCATTTCCAACATTGAACACAGTGAAAATCTGGATGCTTTTGTTTTTACAATAATTAAGCTGTTTAGCGCAGATAGCTAAAATGGCCCAGATGTAAGTGGGTGGCTGGTTTCCGTACCAAAAAGCAGAACAGTGTCGAGCCCTGACAAACTGAGGTCCTCCCAGGAAGTGAGACAGCAGCCATTGAAACAAAGCACTGAAGTAGGAGTGAATGACTCAGGAGTTTACATTGGCACTTGGTCTGGAGGACACATCACCATGCCTGGGTCAATCGGACAGTTGTCTAAGGGCCAGTTCATACCACGAGAAATGTTTTTATATAAGTTTTCTCTTATGATGTTGCCTAATCGCAGAAGTATTCCAAATGTAGGCTACTCTCACATTGTTTTAGCCTCATCATTGATGATGTGTAAATGCATTGATACGCACCTTAAAGGCAGCCTTACAATCACAACTCGTAAACAATTACAACAGTAGACACCCAAATAAAGGGAAATGTTGCTGTGTTAAAGTCACAAATTATTGAATGGTACTAGGATATGAGATTCGTATCTCGATATGAACAGTAATACATGGAAGACGGAACCATTTTATTTCACCTTATCGGTACCAAGTTGTCCCCTTTCTGTCATGCATGCTACGCAGCATACCAAGTTGTCCTCACTCTGTCATGCATGCTACGAGGCGGACCAAGTTGTCCCCGTTCTGTCATGCATGCTACGAGGCGGACCAAGTTGTCCCCGTTCTGTCATGCATGCTACGAGGCGGACCAAGTTGTCCCCGTTCTGTCATGCATGCTACGAGGCGGACCAAGTTGTCACCGTTCTGTCATGTATGCTACAAATCTTATTTTTAACACCCCTGCTGAATATAAATCAAGAGTGGGGTTAGGTTTTATACATATAAATATGTTGGACTGTTGTAACCCTCCCCAGGAGTTGTCGACCAACAAAGATCACTTTAATAACAAGGTGTGTAATGGAACAAAGGAACCATGGGTAACTTCTAAGCAAGTAAAGGCCTCTCACATTGGCTAATATCAATGTTCATGAGTCCACCATCAGGAGAACACTGAACAATGGTGTGCATTGCAGGGTCACAAGGAGAAAGCCACTCCTCTCCTAAAATAAAATTTCTGCCCGTCTGCAGTTCCACGTCTCCAGAAGGCACGTGGAAAAATTGTGTTAAAGGGTGTGCCTAACGGATCGTTTCTCAGACCACTTCCTTTCACAATTTACATAAATAAAATAGGCATACATATAGATGTACCTGAAGCAAATATTTATTCCTATGCAGATGATACAAGGTGATTTATTGTTCGCCACCCACTTACAGCTTGCTTTCAATATTTTTTTATAAATATTTAATCAGCTGAATCTTGAATGCTGATAAAAAAAAGTATAAATATATTTCAAAATCAATATTTATTCCATTACTATACTACATGGAAAAGAATGTAGTCTGTATCTGTATATAAATATCTTAGAATTTTCATTGATTATACTAATTTAAAACACATTCTACCCTTAATAAATAAAGGTAAAATACAAAATAAAGGTAAAATAAAAGTAAAATGCATTTAAAAAAAATAAATGTAAGTAGGCTAAAACAATGGAAGCCAAGAGAGAACTATGCATACATAAGCCTTATTACCATAAACATTATCTTAAAAAAACATTATAAAAACAAGCACAAGCCGTTTGCCGTAGGCTTTGGCAGGCTCTGCATAGGGTCAAGTGTAAAGACTTTCTTTGAAGCACAATTTGTGATGTTGTTTTGCTTTATGCCATACTTTTGAAGGTAGTTCTCACCAGTTCTGCACTGCAGAGTTTGGGACGATATCCCTGGACAGACCTCTTTAATGTACCTGACATTGTATCTCTCCTGCTACTTCCGGGGCGCATGCCACTCTGCCCCAAGCATTGAAATGGATCAGCCCAGTGGTCTTACAGCTTAAATGTAGCTGCGTTTTAAACCGGCTGTAATGTATCAAGGGAGAGGTGGGGTGGGTGCTGTTGTTGTGCTTTGAATGGCCCTTCTGTGCTTTTTGGGCTATCGGCCAAACTAGGGTCCTTAGAGCCTGCTCGCCGAGGTAGAGCCGCGGGGCTGCTCGCCGAGGTAGAGCCGCGGGGCTGCTCGCCGAGGTAGAGCCGCGGGGCTGCTCGCCGAGGTAGAGCCGCGGGGCTGCTCGCCGAGGTAGAGCCGCGGGGCTGCTCGCCGAGGTAGAGCCGCGGGGGGGGTCTGATTGAGTTAATGGCTATCGCTCCGCTCATCTCTGCTATCCTTCTAGGCTACTAAATGCCACATTTGAAGTGAGCGTCCACCTGATCCTCTGTGATTTGTGTGGAGATGACTGGGAATGAGATTTCTTCAGTAGGGTAGTAGGTGTAAATAGGCCTACAATCCTATAGTAGGGGACTGGCGAACACTTTGTTTCTGACCACACTACGAATGCCATATCCATGGGTTGAATTCAGCTTCACATACCAACAAATTAACTCCTAGTATCATAGCTTAATGTCTCATTTTCCTTTGTTTTTTTTGTCCAGGGTGCCAGTAAGTTTTGAAGATGATGTCTGATGCCAGTGACATGTTGGCAGCAGCCTTAGAGCAGATGGATGGAATAATCGCAGGTACGTCTCCCTTTGTCTCACACGATCGAATACAGGGACTGATATCTGTGCTGCTATGATGCCTTGACGGACAACAGGTACTGATGTCTGTCATTTTCATCTTCTCTCTCAGTTAAACCTTGTACTGTGTTCACAATGATCCTCCAAGCAGAAGTGCATCGTTTTTTATTATCACATGGAGGATGAATCCTAGATCAACATTTCTCACAGCCAGTTCAGACATTTTGTGATTGGTGTACATTAATTAACTGTAATTGATTGTATAATATGCATATATCTTAAACCTCACAGATGGCTTATTGTGATGAAACCGTTGTAGCACTGTTTCAGAGACGGAACACTTCATAGCGAATAATTAACTGTGAATTACAATGATTGTGAAACTCTTGGGCTAGTTTGAGCTAGAAAAATCCCCTTGGGTCTAGATCACCATGGTAACACTTTTTACACAATCATTTTCTAAGGGCATTTCTGTTATGTCAAGCTAATTCCCAAAATATTTCTCTTCAGGAAGTGAACAGTTTCCATTAACTTTAGTACACAAGCTGGTAGGAATGAATATGAAGCCTTTTTCAGTACTCCAGTACTTTACTAGTATTGTAATTTTAACGTTTGTTAGTGGACAGGCTTCAGAATTAATCCTATTTTTCTGCATTGGTTTAATTATAGGCCTGGCATTTCAGTTAACTGTCCCATCACATGATCCACATCCACGTTTCCCGTGTAGCCGTTCTACTGTCCCCATTCCCTCTCCATCTCCGTGTCCTTCTGGCTGACTGTTCGCTCTGTCCCATAGCTGCAATTCCCTGCCTTGTCTGGTGAAATAATTTCAGCCTGGTTAAATAGCTACATTTCCCCAATTGCTGTGCTGGCTAATTGGCTATTGATCAAATCAAAGACACTCCCACATTGCGTGGACAATCACGTTAATCTAATTGTATTAATGAAACAATCAGATGTTCTAGTCTCCACTGTAGTTTTCATAATGAACATATGCAGGTGTGTCCTGAACCCAAAGCTTGACTGATGTCATATTAAACAGTAGATTGCAAAGAAAGTTGTCTTTGTGCTAAAAAAAACTTTCCATTGTTATAAGTACAACATTCATTGGACAACAAATAATTGATTAGCATATTTTACCTACAGTAGATGTGGGGAAATAACTAAATCATTGTCCCTCTTCCATATGATGCCTACGTGCAAACACAGTAGCTTTCTCCATCTGTTAAATCTGTGGAAACTGTGGTTTTGCTGCATTCAGGTTCCAAGGCAATTGACTACTCCAACGGAATGTTTGACTGCCAGTCACCGACCTCCCCCTACATGGGCAGTGTGCGGGCACTCAACCTGCTGGAAGAGCTGCGGGGTGTGCTGGAGCTGATGGATGCAGACGAGAGGGAGGGACTGCGCTGCCAGATCCCTGACACCACTGCAGATAGCCTGGTGGACTGGCTGCAGCAGGGACACATGATGGTGAGATCCGTCTAACGTAGCCCAGTAGGGAAGGATTTACAAACATTTGTGGTCTGTGAAAACAAACACTACATACTGTATGTACATATTTATTTCACGGCACCAACATATTTTAGACAATTGGCTTTGCATTTGCTGCTTGTTAGTCTTTTGACACCAGTGTTTGCTAACTTGGTCAAACTATTAACAATATATTTACCACTCCAGTTGGATTTGCCTAATTTAGGCTATTGTAGATTCTCAATGTAAGTCCTAAATTCTAGGCTTTGCATTTGCCTTTGGAGTCTGTTATAAACATGCTCTCATTCAGCAATCAGCTATGTTCTGTTAAATCTTTGCAGGAGAATATGAATCTGGGCTGTGGTCTGGGTAGCAGATCACGGGCACGGCTGGCTGGCTGATCGCAAATGATATTGGCTAAGTGGACAATGCACTCTGTCTGATATGAATCTTACATTATTCTCTGAAGTCTTAAGGTATTTTTTTGTGTTTTTTTCTGATCTAGTTTATAGGATCCATGTGAATGGGCTATTTTCTGAATATTGTAGAAAAGCAAAAGGTTTGCAAGCCTGCTAAACACCTCATCACACCTCATCGGGGCTCCCATCTGTTCCACGCGAACTGTAGTCTTGAACTAGCAAACCAGATTCTCTAATCAAGAATCCTTTGTAACAAGTTAAATCAGGTTTCTAGTTTAGGAATAGTTCAAATACAAAGACTGGTTGGCGGTCCCAGAGGACAGGTTTGTGAACCATTGCGCTACGGGGTTCAGAGGGAAACTAGACTAATGCACATGTTTTGAGATTTTATGTCTTCCAGCTTAAACATTTGGAGCCACATTTGTTGGAAACCAACCGATAACAGTCAGTTTATTACAACCATATTTAGCGTCTATCAGAGGTTTCCTGTCTACCCGTTTTATGACCCAAGCACATATTTTTCTAAGACTCCATATTTCAAAGCTGCCACCACTAGTTCGAGGAATGCAGAATACGGCGTATGTTGTTTTTGATGCATACAGCTTTGTTTATAATGACAAGATCCTCAATAGTTAATGTGGTTTTGTTACTGATTCACTACTGAACACTGATATATTTCCATCTGTCCTGAGAGAAAAGGGAAGAGCACAGAATGTCCCCAACATGGTACTGTAGACGGAACGCCGACATGGCTATGTTGAGCTCCGATGACATCCCTCTAGTCACATCAGTCGCATTCTGGCTGGTGTTTGTCCAGACATGTTATGGCATTTGTAAAGATAGACTGGGAGTTGCTGTGGGGATTTAGGGTATGACAAGGTTAGATCCACTCTGTTGTTGTGGCCTCAGCTATTCTCTCCTTTGTCACAACAGAAACAAGCAGTCAGATACGTCCTGGCTGAGAGGTGGATCTGGGGTCACAGTGACTCTAGCTTAATGAGCTCTGGTGCATTTTGAAGCGTACGTATAACATCAGGGGGTACATTAACACAGTGTGTTCTAGGCAGTTTCAGTAGATACAGAAACCCTGTCAATATTGCTGAAGGACAGTGTTGGTTGACTGAAGCTCCATAGGACTGCCAAGAGATTTACATTGGTCTCTTAGCTGACGGATGTTCTTATTCAGAGTGACTTACGGTTTTACAGTGCTTACGGTTTTACAGTGCTTATGGTTTTACAGAGCTTACGGTTTTACAGTGCTTACGGTTTTACAGTGCTTACGGTTTTACAGTGCTTACAGTTTTACAGTGCTTACGGTTTTACAGTGCTTACGGTTTTTACAGTGCTTACGGTTTTACAGTACTTACGGTTTTACAGTGCTTACGGTTTTACAGTGCTTACGGTTTTACAGTGCTTACGGTTTTACAGTGCTTACGGTTTTACAGTGCTTACGGTTTTTACAGTGCTTACGGTTTTACAGTGCTTACGGTTTTACAGTGCTTACGGTTTTACAGTGCTTTCGGTTTCACCGGGCTTTCGGTTTCACCGGGCTTTCGGTTTCACCGGGCTTTCGGTTTCACAGGGCTTTCGGTTTTACAGTGCTTAAGTATTTATATGCATCGTTTTCATAGTGCTTACTAGGGATGGGACGATTACCGGTTTCACGGTAAACCACAATAAAATGTCAGGACGGTTAGTATTATTGTTTAAAACTTAATTATCATTAAAACCGTGTTTGATTACCGTGATTTTGAAAACTCACGGTAAATCCTGTCCAGACAGAATTAGTCTGATGCAGGCGCGCGCATGCAACGTTGTTTATTGTACAAGAATACTAGGCGGAAGGCAGTGACAGCCCTCTCCAACAGGACACAATCTGAGGTGTGGTCGTATTTTGGCTATTAGAAGAGTCATGAGGGCAATTTAATAGAGGATGGGCACCCTGTCTGCAGATCTTGCATGAGAAAATTTGCTGCAAAAGGTGGGAAACACGTCAAGTCGGTCATCTTCGTGATAACCAGCCACTGTCCTATAGCGACTGCATAAACTTTTACTTCAATGACAAAACTAACTTGGGCAAATTATTGGACAGCAAAATATTTGAAAAAAAGATTTGAGATGAAATATTTCATTATCTCACTTGTAATTAACGCAAGGTTCCGGAAGAAAAGTTATACAGCAAGTAGATTTGAGCCAAGACGAACGAACATGTTCAAAATATTAATGGTGACATTTAAGGGATAATGTATTATTAATTAATTAGCTTAGGTGTAGTGTGGGGCCATATATTACTTTTGAACAATTCTTTCTACCAACTCAAGTGTCAGGCGTCGTGGAGTTACTTTTATTCAGTAGTTTGTTTGCTGGTTGCGATTCTACAGCAGACTTAATTAAGCAGTCTATCATGCGCACATAAAAATTATGCAGGCGAAATAGAAAATAAGATTATTTATTTCATATAATGAATATAAATAGTGTATTTGCAAATATAGTTCAAAGACATTGCTGTCTAACCAAATCCAAACATTCAAACTATATGTGTGCTGGTCACCCTCACCAAAGTCACACAATGCATTTCAACGGAAGCGACTCAGTACACCTTACATCTGTCGCTCCCGACATCCCCAAAAAAAAATGTTTCTTCTCTAATGCATGCTCAACACCATCCCTTCATTTGAGAGATGCAAAATCGCAGGCAATGTGAACCAACCACAGAGGTAGTCACAGTATACTTGCACAGTATTCAAGCCACCATGTCAGTTAACATTAGCCTATAAGGCAAAAAATATTCCTGCCAGCAACTGGTAGTCTACCAAATATCAGGAATAGGACTATTTTTTATAGTGTATATATAGTTTATTGATGATGCTCTGTTTGCCATCACAATAAATCAAATGACTAGCAATGAATGTAATGTATGTGTTACATAAATATACTATTACAACATCTGTGAAAAATCATCCTGTTAACTCCCTTTTGTTTACTTCAGCAGATGGTAAAAGCTATTGCCTAATCTTAACAAGATTATCAATCATCAATTCATAATGATATCACATCGGATAGTAGGCTGTAGTACTAAATGGTAGACTATAGTAAAATTGCATATAGCTACTAATTGTATTTGTTGTTTGCTGATTTTCAAGTATAAAACTTGTTGAAACGTTTACATTTCCATCTCATTTTAACAAAACCGTGATAATATTGATAATCGTGATAACTTTGGTCACTATAATCGTGATATGAAATTTTCATACCGTCCCATCCCTAGCTAACGGTTTTTAGTGCTTACGGTTTTATAGTGCTTATGTTTTTATACTTTGTCATGTTGGTACTTGAACCCACAACAATGCAACTTACACAACAACCCCACAAATGTACCATTGATATTAACCCCAGAGAATTATCGTAAGACACGTGGCTTCTTAAACGTTTTTATTTTCTTTCCTTTGAAGATTTCTCTCAGGAACGGGAGATAAAACCCAGGTGTTGTCACTGACGGCTGTGAGAAACAACTCCCTTCTGAGGTTGTGAACAGATTTCAGGGAGATCCAGGCTCCTGGCCAGTGAAATGCCTGAGCACATGTGTAATGCTAGAACATTATGTGTGTAGACTAGCCTCTTCAACTATGTACAGTGTTGCTCGGAAAAGAAAGGGCAAAAATAACATCATTCATACTAACTAACCTGAAAATCATTTTTGTTCAAGGCCGGTTCTCCGATGTGTCATTCACACTGACTCTTCATGTTGTTTCTCATGTACCTGCAGTCCAACGGCCACCACATCCTGGGTGGTGATCTTTACCAGGAGAGATTGTCTCGGCTGGAGTGTGACAAAGAGTCTTTGGTGCTTCAGGTACTAAACACAACATTGTTTCTATGCAACCCAAACGGACAAATCAGGTGTTGAGATGTTCATGCCATGTCTAGTATGAAAGCAGTTAGCCAAGCCATTCCTAACTTGCATTTGCACAATGATTCCCCTACAGAAACAGCTTACAAGCTGTTTTTATTAACTTTGCTCACATGCTTGTTTCTATAGATGTTCACTCAGTACATGTGCTCACATCCGTGGAGAAATTGAGAACTCTTAATAGCAGCTTCCTTCAAAATATAGACAGAAACCTAATGGAAAGGAGATACAAGGTGGTGTTTTTTTCTCAAAATGCCAAAGTATGCCTCACCAGCAGCGGTATGCTAAAAGCAGGATCACAAACACTAGTGTGGTCGCACGGTAACTACCGTAGGATTGGCTAAATATGTTCATCCCCCACTGTTTGAATAGCACTGTTTGACAGTGTTCCATGTTCCTGGGCAGGTCAGCGTGTTGACGGATCAGGTGGAGGCGCAGGGGGAGAAGATCAGGGATCTGGACGCGTGTCTGGATGAGCACCGGGACAAGCTGAACGCCACGGAGCAGATGCTTCAACAGGTCCGTTTGGATAAAAGTGGCCCCTCAACATTTGGCTATTTTGAAGTAACTGTTCAAATCCAAAGCAGAATAAGCAAACCCGGCAAGCCGACCTCAGCGTGTGTTGATTATGTTACATATTCCTTCACAGGAGCTTCTGTGCAGAACAACTGTAGAGAATCAGAAACTGGACCTGATGTCTGAAGTGTCCAATCTGAAACTGAAGCTGAAGTCCTTCGAGAAGGACAGGCTACAATTTGACTTCAGGGGCAGTGAGGTATGAGCATGGTGGAGTCCTTTGCTATCAGACGTCTTCTTTGGGTCCTTCTTCCTCCTCTCTCTGGCTGACGCAGACAAACGCTCCCTTTCATCCTGTCAGACACCTGCGTTGGGGAAGGGGGGGGTTCTGTCATCGTACGATCAAAGCTGCAGTGTATTGGGGCAAGAAAGAGGCTGTTTATATCCAAGGGAATGCCAGACACAGGCGCTGGAATGGTGCTTTGTTTAAAGATATTAATCAATGTGTCGCTGTTTTATACAAACGTCCAGCGTGAGACGCTCTGAATAAGAGTGAGCCTACTGACTAGACCAAGACTTGGGTTTCGAAAATCTGAAGATTTATCTTTGATTGTATTTTCTGCAAAACATTTTCTAGGTGGGCATTTCAAATTAATTAACAATTCTAATATTGAATCATTTTGGTTTGGATATCTGATATCTATAGTGGACACACAATACACATGTGTAAAAAAAAGTGTTGGCATGGCAACTTGGGAGAGATGGAGCCAAAACATTGCTGTAACCAATGTAAAGAACCTACCCTAATCGGTGTTGAATGGAAGTTTTGTTTGTTTGTTTTTAACTCACAGTTCCTAAAGTTAGCGGAAATACGTTATGGCTGTTTAATTAAAACTAAACTGTTTGTTTCTCCTGGTCCGTACAGGTCGATGAACCATCTAACATCAAAATGTTAAATAGTGACATTTTGAAACTGTATTCATTCATCATTATATGTGGCCTGTTTTACATGAGTAGACAGGTATATTGCATTGATTCTTTCTGCCTCCGAATCTAATATGCCTTAGTGATAATAACAAGTTGTGCTAAAATGCTGCGCCGACTACCAGAACATAGCTTTATATGCAGTGCCTTTTTAATTTCCATCTTGAGAATTTAAATCGTAATGGAATAAATCGCAATGTCACAGAATGTGTTATGTGATTGAGTACTGATTAGACATCTGGTATTTGAATAATCATGCATATCTGTACTCAGTATCTTGTTTAGCCAGAGTTTACACAGAACCCAGGAGCAAAGCAGAACAGAGTGTGAGTGTTTTTCTCGACCCAGAGGAACTCTGGATTGTTGGACGGCTTTCAAACACGTCATGTTATTGTTGTTGAGGCACAGCCGTCTCTTCCAGTCCACTGCTACACTGGACTACTGTCCACAAGCTTCTGCTTCACCGCGTACCTGGAAGAGCATAGAGGCTCTTGGCCCAGCCAGAGGCACTCTTCTGTCTCATGTTAACGCGCTCTGTAGTGCCTCCAGAACACCGTATGGCCTCAGTGGAGATTAAAAGTAGGCTGTGGACTGTAACTGAGGAAAGTATAGATTCGATATAGTTTGTTTTGATTTAAAAAAGTAATTGTAAGTTAAGTAATAGCTTTAATGACGGTGATACAATACGTTAAATGAACCAGCTGCACTAATTTATTAGAATCTCTTTTATGTTCTGCCAAGGCAACAACTCCTCTTCCTGGCGTTTGCACAGATAAAGCATACATTTACAAAGGGAGAAGAAAACTAATATTACCACAAGACATTCCCCTAAACAGTGTTTTAGTGTGTGTGCAAGTCTCAGGCCTTGTTGTTTTCATTATAAGCTTGGAAATAGTGGACGACGCAACGGAACAAGGCATAGCCAAGTCCATTCGAAGAGTTTTTATTTCATGATCACACACAAGACACAGAATTATGACTTATGTCATGACTAGGTGTCCTGTATATCTGAAATGATATAACTGTCCTGTATATCAGGAATCAATGTCCAATCTAGAACTCCAATCGGAAACAGTTATTCAACAATACTGTGGTATAACAAATTTAATAAACTGGGTGGTTTGAATACTGATTGGCTGAGAGCCGTGGCATATAAGACTGTATACCACAGATATTACATCACATTTTACTGCTCTAATTGCATTTGTAACTGGTTTATAAGGCATCTCGGCTAAGGACTGTGAGCAGCCATGACACATTGTGGAAAGCAGATCTTAGCCATGATATATTAGACATCACACGCCCTTGTGTTTTATTGTTTTATTATAAACCATATTTTTAACCCTTCATTAACTCAATGACAGGTAGTGATTGGAAGTTCGGTTCTCTTCCGCAAACCTGTTCTGTCGGACAGTTTGTTTAGAAAAAACTGTTAAAAAACGGATTGCCGGTTCTTTAATGCTGAAACGTAATGACATCATTCGCAGTGATGTAAGTGATCAAAACTATCACAGGCCAGGAAGAAAAGACACTACACATTCAAATGTAAAAAGTCAGTAATCATAACATTTATTTTTTATTTATTTAACCTTTATTTAACCAGGTGGGCACGTTGAGAACAAATTCTCATTTAAAACGGCGACCTGGCCAAGAACATCAGCCAGTTAAAACATCATCATAATCTGATCAATTTATTACAATTAAGTTTTGCATCTAAAACATCCAAACACATACAGGCAGTGATGTTCAAGCAGGGATGTTTTACAATTAGAAAAGTCTTCATCAACACAGAAACCATGATCCACTTACTATGCATAATCCATTACGATTTATTTGCAATTAAATAAATAAGGTCCGGACAGATTTTCCCCTCATTCAAGTCCTTGTTTCACACGCGCTCTTAGCATCAGTCCTAGTTCGATTCAGATGCCAGTGCTATGGCAGTTAGTCATATTGTTCGGCACATGCTCAGTATCATCAGCTCATCGGTTCTCAAATCGAACATGCCCGAAATGACCAGTTCTCGGTTCAGTGTACTGGTGATCTAAAAACCGTTGCAACTGATTCTTGACTCAAGAACGAGAACTGTTGACAGTAGGGCTGGGATAAACGATTATTTTTTTAAACGATTAATCTAGCGATTATTTTTTCGATGCATCGATTAATCTAACGATTCGTTTTTTCAGTCCGATTCGATTTCGATTCTATTAGCGATTATCTCCCTATTAATTGACTAATAATAGCAATTTATTCATGTAATATAATAAACCAACAGCAAAGAAACACAAATGATTTTTCTATGCATCCACCTCAGCCCAGGCTATGCCCTTTGATTAAATATCAACAAGTAGGCTAATTAAATCCTATGTGTGTAACATAAACTTAACTTGCGCAGTCACGGCATGACAGTGAACACACAGTTACATGCCAGGACTATTAAGGGCGCCAATATTCATTTAAAACCGGAATACTCCTGCCATGTAACTACTCACTGTCCCATCCACGACAATCAATGAAGACATAACGTTACAACCGTTTGTTGACTTAGGTTGCATAAGCGTGTCATTTCACACCTTGAGACTACATTACACATAGTAATTAATTACACTTTAGCTTAAAACTTTAGGTGTCGGCAAAGTATTATAGCCTACTCCATCATAGAGTGGGGAAGTGGGGAGTTGAAAAAAAAACTTACGGTGCTCTATCTGCAGTTGCTGCCGGGTGGCGCCTCTTCTGGGGCCGGTTGCACAAACTGGACGTAAAAACATTGGTCTTAATTCCTAGGTGGGGCGTAGCTACGTCCGAGGTTGAGTGGAATTTACACCTGTTGCACCAAATAAAAATAAGACTTGTAAGGAAACAGAATTGTTTCCTTTTAAATTAAAGAATTCCCATACTTTAGAGCAGGGGTGTCAAACCAGATCCACAAAGGGCCTAGTGTCTGCAGGTTTTCGCTTTTACCTTGTACCTGAATGATTGAATGTCACTAATTGGTTAGGATCTCGCCTCACCTGGCAGTCTACGTCTTAATTGGGCTCTAATTGAAAGGAAAGACCAAAAACCAGCATACACTCGGCCCTCCGTGGAACCGGTTCGACACCT
>JACXGM010015739.1:0-12475 GCA_016801145.1 Umbra pygmaea
GGATGGAAGGGGTGGGGGTCCGGATGTGGGCTAGGAAGGGGGGTCACTGTATGGTGAAGGGGACAGGAAGGGGGGCTGGCAGGAAACGGGGGGCGGGTCTTAAATGGCTCAGCCAATCAGAACGCTTAGATCCACCTGTCAAATTAGGTGGTCATAATGTTTTGGCAGTCTAACCGCAGGGTAACCCTTATCCTCTCTGACTACTTCCAAGTGCGATGAAGTCTGCAAAGTTTAAACATTAAACATTTTGCCAAGTTCACTGAAGTTTTTATCAACTACTAACCTGAAATGTCTTTCCTGGCAGCAAATCAAGTTGCACATTGTCAGAGAGCTGTCAATCGCAGGTCCATATTGAGAAGAGCTCTGCTGATGTTTTTCAATAATTAAGTAAAGTAGAATGGGAAACCCCTCCTATTCCATTGCGCAAAGGATTGTGGGCTATGTTAGGTAAAAAAGCTTGCATACTTCGAAACTCCGCCAGATGTAATAAACCATCCGGGGACTTCAGACATACTATATTTGCATACTATGCTTTGGGACATACTAATCGAAGTACTATATATATTATAGAGTATGTATAGTATGCAAATTGAGATGCAGCCCTTGTAACACTTCTGGATTCATATTAGTGGAAGGTGTCATATATGTGTAAACCTATTTCCATTGAGCTACTATCATTATAAGCTCCTATTGTGTACACTGGCTTAAAATATAATGCAGGAGATCAGGAGCAAAAGTGCCTGTAGTGTCCCTCAGTTTTGTAATAAATATTATATTAAACATCCCTACCTGTCATTCCATGACTCTCCATCAGAAAGAAAAAAAAATATATATGGGAAAAAGCTGTTAAAATTGAAAAAGACAAGTTTAAAATAAAAATGCGGGTCTAGCGTCTGAGTTACAGATAATGCTAATATAAACAGCTGCTGAAAATGGCTACCCAACTCCTCCTTCTGATAAATGGTATATTTTAATTCAGCTGATAATGATAATGACACATTGTTTATAATGGTGGAATATGTGGTAATACTTTATTTCAGAATGCATCTACAGATTGACTATCAATAACATGTTAAATGAACTAAGATTAATCTTAACTACTTAGGGAGCACCATACCGCCGGCGGTAGGTTTCTGCCCCCCCACCACCCCCAAAAACTGGTTCACAAGTCCAAACAATCACAGTTCACAAGTCCTATTTCTAGGTTATATATACATGTTATATATCTACAGAAACCTTAGACACTCAGGAATGTAGCAAATGTCACCATTCTACAGTAGCTATAACAAAAACAATAATTTCCCCTCATAATGTGAGCTACGTGCCTTGTACACATGTGCCTCAAATTAAATGGAATGTAAAACTAGAAACAAGGCTAACACCGTCATTTATTGGGTTATAAATACATGTCTCATATGTCCTTAAAGCATAGAATGTTGGGGTTCTAGCAAATATCTCGGTTTTAAAATAGCTATGAAAACGAGAAAATTATTAACCATAATGTGACGTAAACAGCCAGTACCAAAAGCTGTTAGCTGGTTTACTCAACTAGCCACTTTTGTACCTAAAATTAAATTGAATGGCAAAAGGAAAACACGGCTAGCACCCTCATTTTTTAGGTAATATATACAAGTCTTATGTCTCCTTAAAGCTTAGAATATTCGGGTTCTAGCAAAAATCTCGGTTTTAGTGTAGCTGTAAAATTAAAAATGTTATGGCTGCGAGTTCCAACTGCACATATTGAAAACAGTAATGGGTTTTCTTTTCTTCTAAAAAAAATCTAAATGCCAACTAGAAACACAACTACCACGCTCATTTTTTAGGATATATATAACAGTCTGATAACTTGTAGCCTTTCTCCGTTTTTATTTTTTGTTATTGACTCAACGTCTATAATTCGTACCACATAGCCGATAGAAATGTTTGGCAACGTTATTAAAGAGGTGGGACTAAGCTTGTTGAACTTCCATTGCCAATGCTATTACTACAGATCAGAAATAATTTTACCCAGTTTCAAAAATAGAAAATTTGCTGTGAGAAATGTCTATTGTGGGGAGTCGATATTGTCAGTCAGTACACCCGGGTTAACAGAATTTAGGGGCTCCCAGCTAATTTTGGTTTGATAGTGGTTAATGTCCATTTGAATTAAGAGCTAAAAATCATTTCCCAGGGTGCAATAAGACTAAGTGACGGTAATACAGATAAAGAAGGCTATAGGCCGTTCAAGAAACGGACCGGTCATTAACTCATTAGGAAGCTGAAGAAACAATGATTCTCTACTGAGACACAAGTAGAAATTCATGTTGTTTGGAACTATTGGGGGTCTCCATGATCCGCCCTTGCTGTAACAAAAACTTGCCCGATGAAGTGAATCAGCTCTGGGACAGGTCAGCGCACTTTAGAGAGAGCGTTACGTCAATGGAAGGTAAAAAAAAACGCTACAGTCACGTGGTAAGATCACGTGGTTAATGGGTCTACAAATAGTTCCAAGTGGGTAATTTGAATGCATTTAATTCTATGAGAGCAGCGGTAACAACGGCGATTAACACCTAAGACAATGTAAAGACAAAACGTTTGAATAATGGAACATTTATCCATGTCTGACCACAAGATGGGGTCAAACCATCCTTTGGACTGTCCTCATCCCTGACACAACCTTTCTAAGCTAACCTAAAACCAAACTTTATTTTACTACATTAAGTAACACCTGAAAAGCTGGATGATTTCAACTTTGATAAAGTGTTATTGAAAATATCCAATCATACATGTTTGAGCATAATTGGTCAGAAAACATTGCTGAATATGTAACGTTTTGAGCTAGGTAGGTAGTGTAACTCTAGAATGTGAGAATTATTGACAGATTTTATTGTTAGTCTTATGGTGACTGGCTAATTCGATGAAGGTTCTGATGGGTGTAGCATTAGTTGTAGCCAACTAGCATCTGATTACATCTTTTTTGTTTGTGCAAATACTTGGATTTATGCGAAATCACTGGCAACAGCGTTGCCTACAGGCACAAACCCACCATGCTGGACCAGACAGGACTGGCAAAAAGTGCTCTTCACTGACGAGTCACAGTTTTTTGTCTCACCAGGGGTGACAATTGGACTCACATTTAGTGTCAAAGGAATAAGTATTACACCAAGGCCTGCATTCTAAAGCAGGATTGATTTGGATGTGTGGCGGTGTGTCACAGCATCATCGGACTGAGCTTGTTGTAATTGCAAGCTCAAAGCTGTGTGTTACAGGGAAGACATCCTCCTCCCTCATGTGGTACCCTTCAGCATGACAATGCAACCATGATTTCCTGCAAGACAGGAATGTCAGTGTTTTCTGCCATGGCCAGCGTAAAGGACAGATCTCAATCCCATTAAGCATGTCTGGGACCTGATGGTTCAGATGGTTTGTGCTAGGGCCATTCCCCCAGAAATGTCTGGAAACTTGCAGGTGCCTTGGTGGAAGATTGGGATAACATGTCACAGGTGCCTTTGTGGAAGATTGGGATAACTTTTCACAGGTGCCTTGGTGTAAGATTGTGATAACATGTCACAGGTGCCTTGGTGTAAGATTGTGATAACATGTCACAGGTGCCTTGGTGGAAGATTGGGATAACATGTCACAGGTGCCTTGGTGGAAGATTGGGATAACATGTCACAGGTGCCTTGGTGGAAGATTGGGATAACATATCACAGGTGCCTTGGTGGAAGATTGGGATAACATTTCACAGCAAGAACTGGCAAATCTGCTGCAGTCCATGAGGAGGAAATGTACTGTAGTGGAACTTGTGCAGTTTTTGTCTTAGATGATGAATCTTTACATTCATACAAATATTTTACTAATTAAATTTGCTGAAAATAAAACCAAATTTAAAGTGAAAGTACATTTTTTATGAATTTATTATTGAAAATGACATCTGCATTTTTTTTTTTACAATTTCAATGCACCCTTTCATCAGACTGAATTTAGGAAGAAGTGTTGGCATTTCCTCTTTGTTGGCAGAGATGAAAGTTTTAAATAATGATACTTTTATTTTACTAAATATATATATATTATGTACCAAAAGCAATTGGGCTTCCTGAATTTTGGGTTTTCTTTGTAAAAGAACATTAGTTTTTCACACAAACAATCTTTATTTCGCAAAGTGGTATCAAACACATTAATTCCTGTGGACAGACCTGTACAACCTAATGCGGTGACACTTGTGATAGCTCGAACCTGCGCTCCCTGAGCGAGAGAGCAACCTAATGAGCAAGAGAGTCAAATAATTACTTCAAGTGATTTAGAAATATAGGCAGAGAATACATCATTGTTCCCCTTTATGGAGAAAACAGACTTAGGTTCAGTCAATAATGTTAATGTTTTTACATTAATCACAAAGTGCTTACATAGACACTCAGGCAAAGTGTAAGCAACAGCAAGAAACTGAAGTAAAGTGGCAACATGAAACCGTCTAGTAGTGTTGTAACCAGGGTTCAAAATAATTTTTTTCATCAAACAGCCAAACGGCTACTGAATGTTCAAATTTGACCAGCTACTCAATAGATTACTATTGCTTTTTTGGCTGGTGAGTGAAGCAAAGCTACCAGCCATCTGCATATTTTCCCAGCATTCGGCTGGTAAATGGTGGTAATTTTGAACCCTGGTTGTAACCTAGGCAGAAACCTAGAGAAAAACAAAGGGGGCCCAGTCCTCTTCTGGCTGTGCTGGTGTAGTACAAGACTTTTGTTCATTAATGTATTTACACATTTAAATGTTCAGTGACTCAGTGAATACAGGTGGGCTGTGGCCAAAGTCTTCAGGCCAAATCCATGTCAGCAAAACAACCAGGTGGACTTAAGATGTGGCGAGCAAGAGTAATCAGGCCAGTTAGTACTAAGTTGTAGTGCAAGGTACATCCTCCTAAGATGCCACAAGAAACCATAGAAATAAGAGTGAGCACTACTTAGATCTAAAAGAATACCTCAGCATATAAATCAGACTGACCCTTGTCCCCAACGAATAAACAAATGCAACCTATGTATCATGTTACGTACAGAACAAACACAAATTGAGCATCTGGAGCAAGTGATTTTCATGAAAGACACAATGTAAAGATGTGTTTACGAGCGTCTGAAAATGCTGCTGTGCGATAGATGCGTTTAGCGTGGCGCAATGGACGCAATTCCACATCCAGTTCGCGCGAAAGAGGTGAATTGAGCTTCTGGCTTTTTTTGTGCATTCACGCATTTGAATCGAATTGGCATCTGACGCCCAGTTGAAAAATCTGAACTTCTCCGTCTGTTTAACCAACCAGGAACCTGCTTGCTGCTGCCACTTGATGAAGTCACGTGATATGATATGAACTCCTGGACTTATTCAACATTCATTCAACATGGAGGAATAGCTGATATTGGAAGTGAGCAGCCATACTGAGCTATATGACACAAGTTCATATTTCTACAGAGACAGGAATAAAAAGGACCGCTCTGCTCTCCAGAGCAAATACAGAGCAGTGACTCACTCGATGAATGCTTGATCAACATCAGCCATCTTGCAAACAGAAAACAGATTAGCACTTGCCCCTCCCACAGGAAGCAAATTCTGCCTGGAATGCTATCTACTTTGCTTCAAACACTCGCTTTATTTGCGGGGCCTATTCGTTTTGGACACGTGAGTGGATTCAAATTGTTCAATCGTCCAACTAGACGTGATAGAAGCGATTTTCACGCTCAATTTGCATTCGGTCTGAACGTACACTCAAATGTTGCTCCATTCTTTCAAACTGTTCTCCTCAAGAAAGTTCAGTCCATCCAATATGGTCCAAGAGAGTTACATTTCTAAAAAAAGGACATACAATGACATTTCACATTATCATAACATGTAATCATAAAATCCATGTAAAAATATAATTTGAAATTACCCTACAAATTCTGCCCACTTCTTTGTACTCTAAGTTTCCTTTTATGAATTGCGTAACATGGTGCAAGCCTACCTGATGAGCCTCCAGCTGTGTTTATAGCTTACCTGAATCAAGCAGCCAGGGCTGCATAATTAGTAGACAAGTTGATTCAGGTGTGCTAGTTCTGGGGTACATCTACCACTGCCCTAAACAATCATTTTTTCTTTACATATTAGCAGCCAGTTTTTTATTTAACCTAAGAAAGGGACACTCCAGCCCTCAAACACCTCAAAATAATTTTCCAGGTTGTTTTCACAATATCCTAGTAAAAAACACCTTTTCATTGCTTTCTGCACTTTCTAAGCTGTCCTCCATAGCTTTTAAGTTCACTCGTCAGTGATGTTACTGACAAGTGAATAAAACTACAGGGGAGGATAAAACGGTGTGCTCTGTCCGTGAATAGGCATACTGTGGTATAGTGGTTGGCAGTATATGCACTTTTTAAGAGTGGGACAGCCAGGCCAAATGGAGGACCAAATTATCACAGGTAAGGAGCTATTTACCATCTACTTGGTGGGGGTTAGCCATTATTAGCTCCAATGTAGCATCTTGTAATTGTGTGAATACTTGGAGGAAAGAATGTAAAAACAATAAAAATGCCTAAAAGAATACTGCTAACTCTGTTATATTAAATCCAGGTTGGTTGTATACTTTTTGGTGCAATTGTTTGGAAATAATGAACGAAAGATGAGTTAAAGCAATGATTGCGTGGCTAACTGGCTAACTAGTACATCTTTATGGGGTTTCCTTCCAGCCAGCCAAGGGCCTATCTGGAGTGGAGGTAGCATCATTAGCTTTAATGTAGCTATCAGTGATTTCGTAAATACTTGAAGGAACAAACATAAAATAATAAAAATGCCTAACAGAGTACTGCTAACTCTGTTCTAGTTAAACCCAGGGTGGTTGTATAATTTTGGTGCAATTGTTTAAAAATAACAAACAAAATATGAGTTAAAGCAATGGGTAAGTGGCTAACTGGCAAACTAGTATGATGTCTGTGGGTTTCCTTCCAGCCAGCCCTGGGCCTATCTGGAGTGGAGGTAGCATCATTAGCTTCAATGTAACTATCAGTGATTGTGTAAATACTTGGAGAAAGGAACGTAAAATTAAGAATAATCTTTTGCAGATTCTGGCTAAAACTGTACCTAATGAAGGGTTGTAGGGCTTATAGCTCTGGGACGATACTGTGACTCATTGTAAATGTTTTAAAATGCAGTGTATCATTTCTAGCTAGTAGCCAAGGCCCTTACGCTACAATCGACTTCACCGAAGCGACTCGCAGTGCACAGGAGCAACGTTCACAGAATTCTGGACATTGTGGTATTTCAAGTAAAATCCGATACAGAAGCAACTGATCTATCGTCTTTAAATACTATATTTAAAATGTTTTAATTTACTCTGGAATTGTCCTTTAACACCGGCGCCAGAATTCTGACTAGAACTGCAAAATGTAAACATAATACCCCAATTCTAGTCAATCTACACTGGCTGCCCATTAAGGCTAGGGCTGATTTCAAAGGGTTACTGTTAACCTACAAAGCACTACATGGACTTTACCCTACTTATCTGTCTGATTTGGTGCTGCCATAGGTACTTACACATACGTTATGTTCACAAGATGCAGGCCTCCTTACTGTTCCTAGAATTTGTAAACAAACAGCTGGAGGAAGAACTTTTTCACACAGAGCTACAATTTTGTGGAATGAGCTGCCAACCCATGTTAGAGTCTATGCAGAAGACTCATCACTTTAGTAAGTTCTATGATATAGTCTCGTCTGGCCCAGGGGGCTAAAAGAGTACGGCAGCACTGCTTGACGAACCCATGCTGGATTGCCTAGTAGGCTCCCCCCCTCTCAACTGGGATATCCTTGCTCCAAAGCCACTCAGGGGCCGAGTCACTGGCTTGCCCATGTTGCCCCATGAAACCCCACACTTGTGGGATGGGAGTACACTGTGTGGACTATACTCTACCCCCTCCAGGGTGGTTGCAATCTGTTGGTGTTGTCTTAGCATTGTGGGTGGGTCTGAATCATGCCTGTTTGCTCCTGCCCAAGGTTTTCTTTGTGCAGATCCACATCTCCAGTCCCCCTCATTTCAGTCCCCAGATGTTATGCTGTAATAGTTTATTCTGTCTTTTCTCAGTCCCCACTTGAGTTTAATTGATATACGACGGGGGATGAGGGGCAGTTTATATATTTTTGGGGCTCAGAGTTGTACCAAGGTACTAGACCTAATGTACGCCCACTCTAAGGTTTCTGATGTCATGTGATCCTAGGAGGACCCAAACCCATGGAACATGCTTCAAGACCATGTGGCCTGATGACTCCTTCCTGTCCCCATCCTGTGCCCACCTCGCTGAGCTGGTGCCCACATCACTGCTGTTGGAGATCACGTTTCTGCCTGTTGACTAAAGCTGGACATCTCCAGAGCGCATCCTATTGTCCCTGCCCAAGAGCACCAAATTGTGTTGATGCTACACAAAGACCCTAATTGACCCTAATTGAACACTGATTAACAATGTGATATTAATACAATGGGCTGTGTACTTTTAGATCTTCCACCCGGTACAGCCAGAAGAAGACTGGCCACCCCCTTGAGCCCGGCCTCTCTCTAGGTTTCTTCCTAGTTTCCAACTACTAGGGAGTTTTTCCTAGCCACTGTGCATCAATTGTTGTGGCTTGCTCTTGGGGGTTTTAGGTTGGGGGTCTGTGAAAGCACTTTGTGACGACAGCTGTTAAAAAAAGGGCTTTATAAATTTGATTGATGTTGTGCAAATGACCAAAAATAAAGCAGATGCTATACAGATCGGTGCATGCAAATACACCCATGGGGAAAAACTAAAGCACTTGTTCAAGAATGGGCAGAGGTAGTGTGCATGTGAGAGGGGAGGGTCAGCATGTGCAGTGATCAGACAGAAGCTCTGCTACTTGTGATCTAAAAGGGAAGCCACTCACCCCTGTAGTGGGAATTGAACCTTTAACCTTCGCAGGATAATCATCTTGCGCTAACATGAAGCTACACTTAGGGCTAGATTTATCAAGCTGTTTGCAACTGTTTCCAGGCGCTAATTGGTCGCAAAGACGGACGTAACTGATGCGGGCTATTTACAAACCAGGCGCACTTGGGAAAAATCGCAGATTGCCTGCCACATGAGCGACAAGAGGTATTTACAAAGACTGGCAGTAAAAGCGCACCTCTATTCTGCGGGGGGAATTTTCCACCTCTTAAAAGCAGTTCTAACCAGCAAGCGCATTTTCTTGTGTGTTCAAATATAGCTACATCAATGGCAGCAGTGACAGCAACAAGTTTCAAACATAGCATCAAATACACTTGGCACAAAAAAAAGACAAATGGCTCCATCTGTTCCATTTTTGATAAGTAATTTTGCGATTATTGACCTATATAACACTATTTAATTACTTAACCACATCAGTTGGCTTTACATATCAATGATATAGGCTAAACATATGCATATATCCCAAACGCCAACACAACAGTATCATTACAAGCCACACTTCATTCTCTACAGAGATCTCAGCAGTATCTATGTCGTCCACACCACCTGCACCAGTTAGCGAGTCTATTTCTGGTGGACCTAAAATGGTTCTCCTCTTTTTACCTCCTCCACTTCTCTCCATGTAGATGATAACGAGTTATGGGTTGATAACGAGTTGATTTAACTTGTTATGGCAATCAAAATGTGATGTTTTTCTGAGGGTGTGGATGTTCTGCCCTGTAATATATATCAGGTTTGCTGTTACTTCATGCACTAAGATGTTAATTTCTTCTTCACTAAATTTAAGCTTGCGCTTTCTTTTTCCGTAGGGAGATCCATGATAGATACATACAGGCCCATTGTTTTCTCTTTTAGAGGCGTGTTAATGGAGGGCGGAGTATGCGCTGATTGCGTAATGGGTATCGGGTTTGATAAATACTACGTTAAATTTGGAAGCATAGCGTGCGCTATTACCAAACGCGGATAAACAGACGCTGCGCAAACTGCGCTAGTGTTAGTAAATTCGGCCCTTAGTCTTTAATCACCTTTTGAATTAAAGGATACATCTTGACTCACCAATATTATCATACTAGTCAAAGAACTGTTTATGTCACTGTAAGAACCCTGTTTAAAGAAATGTAGGAGTTATTCATGGATCCATCACAAACAAAATCGCCTAAGTACTCAATGGAAATATACACTTTTTACAAAATTTTTAAATGAATATGAAAATTAAATCAAATGTAATTATTTTTTTCTTAAATGTTGCATTTGGTATTGAACCCAGGCCACTGGAATAAAAGATCAATGTACTAACCACTGTACCACTAAAGACAACTATATCAGAGGTAACATGTGGTATTGAACCCAGGCCAATAAAGTAAAAGACCAGTGTTTTAACCACTGTTCCACCATACACCACAATGTGAGAGCTACAGTATCATGGAAAGCTAAACATACTTAAATAGGTCAGGAGATGCTTTACCCTTTAAAGACCCATTGCTTTCACTTCAATAAAATTCTATGTATCTGAAATGGTTTTACCTGTTCATGGTTTCACCTGGAACCCGCAGATCCAATGAAGAAGTGTACTATAAGGTTAAAGATTATATTGTTGGATTTTATATGACAGTATTGGTGTAAATGTTGGTTTCACATTTTTTTAAATAGTGATAGTTTCATTCAATTGTATAGTTCTTCTATTTTAGGGAACCAAAAATATTGGGATAATTGGCTTGTCACATCGTTTTGCAAGGGTAAAATACTTGTCATCTCTAGTCTTGATTCTACACTTTGTGTTCATCTTTAGAAGATGCTTTTAGGGTATGCAATTAAAATTAGTCAATAAAAGAACTGGAAGCCATTATAAAGCAAAACATTTTACAAAAAACAATTGTTTGAAACATGGGTAAATATATTTAAATCCCAAAAATAAGGCAGATATATTTAAAAAAGGTTGTAATTTGTAAAACGTGAAACCAATGTGGGCTAACGAATACCCTCAAAGTAAACACAATCTACACTTTTACCTCATGTTAATGGTTTGACTTCAAACCCAATAGAACTAAAAAATGTTACTGTCCTTAATTATTACTGATTTCACTGTATTTCCTTCCCAGCTGAACAGTCTCTGTCAGTTGGAACAGGTGCAGTCACCACTCAATCCAGCTAAAGCCCAGTATATACCATATAACTCAACACTTTCAATTTGGGAGTTGCATGGGTGGAGGCCTGACAGTGTGGATACACAGAATTGAACTCCTAACTAGCAGGTTATGGCTGAGCATGAGAAGAGTGAGGGAGGCGAGAGGGGGAGGGGCGCCATCCATGGACTGTTCTGAGCCAAGGACTGAAGGGGGTGGGGGACACCAAATCTTACCGTCGAGCAGAGCCCTTTTAATGAGAGAACGAGTGAAGAGAGACGATGGTTGGGGATCTGTGCGGCATGTCATCAGGCTGCATTATGCTCCTGAGCTTTTTCAATTCTACAAAGTCATACTGGGGAATGGGTGCGACAGCCCAATCAAATTACCTCCATCAACACGAGTTTGACAGAGCAGTATGTTGAGAAATTGAAAGGGATAAGTTCAACACCAATGACTTACAAGCATTAAAGAACCAAGAGTGGATTCTGTGTGTTTATTTTCATTCGAAATTGGAACGTTTTCGATCGTGTTGGTGGTTTCTCACCATGGTGTATGTGTTTGAGTGAAACATTGACTGGAATGCACCATTACCTGCAAAGGAGAAACTTGTCTTCAAAATATCCCAGAATTGAATTGTAAATTACATTTTGGCTGAACACATTTTCAGAAACTAGACCAATGGCACAATTCTGCTCTGCCTCGTGTAGCTTTGAAATACCAGCTTCTGTTCATTTTACCTGGAAGCCAGTGGAGCCTTGTCAAGAGAGGAAGGAGAGGATCATCGTCCTCAGTAAATTTAACTTTAAAAATGGTACGTATAAAACGCAAAATGTAATTTGTTTTAGGTATAACTTTAAGATCAAAAACGAATTAGCCTAATACTCATTTAAAGGTCCAATATGTAATACTGACAGCCTGGGCCCGTATTCATAAAGAATCTTAATGCAAAGAGTAGCTCCTAGTGAGAAAATTCTAAGAAAATTCTTAGAAATGTGGGCGTTTACGCTTAAAATTAAAAAAAAATCCTAGTAAAGAAAAAAGTAATTCAGAAAGCATCTTAACTCTTAAAAGAGGTCCTAAGTCCAAAATTGGTAGGAGTACAGACGAGGACTTTTAAGAGGCTTAAGAGTTCCTTCAGTAGAGGAGAAAACGGCGGAATTACGAAGAGGGAGAAGAAATGTGTTGCAGACAATGAATGACAGTGAGTCAATACGCTATAGATTAGATCGTGCAGGGATCATGTTTGTGACCGATCTTATTAGAGACACGGTAACCTCTCCGACACAGCGCAGAAATGTCATAGTGCCAGAAATGAAAGTAATCACTACATTAAGATATTTGGCAACTGGGAAAATGCAACAATGTAGCAGTGATGATTTGGGTCTGTCACAACCG
>JACXGM010015740.1:0-21055 GCA_016801145.1 Umbra pygmaea
TAACTCTCTAGGCTACCTCTCTAGGCTACCTCTCTAGCCTACCTCTCTAGCCTAACTCACTAGGCTACCTCTCTAGGCTAACACTCTAGGCTAACTCTTAGGGGTGGTATGGTTCATGAAAAAACATCTGAACCGTTCGGTTCGCTTGTCTTGGTTCGGAGCATGTGCGTCGGACGGTTTGTCGGTTCATAGCTAATGTGCACAAACCACTGCCGTTGTGCCCACTTTCAACACCTATGTTAAAACACCAGAAATGACGAGTGGGATTAGTGTGACAAAGGCAACACATGGCAGCTGATTGGACGAACGCGTCTTGTGGGTTTGGCTGCTCCCGAATTTAAAAAAAGACTAATGGCGTCTGGTTCTGAATACGATTTTATATTTTACGAAAATAGTTCAAGAAAAGTGATACTGAAAACATTTTAAGAAAGAAATAGGCAATACAGTTGCTGAATCTGTCTTCATTTCAGATCGACAAAAGGACAGTTTAAAAGATTTTCATCAGATTTCGAGAGGCGGCGAGACAAGCGCACCGCTCCTCAACAGTGGAGTGTGGAGTGCTGCAGGTCACGTCACATTTATTTTGTAAGCACTACACTGAAGTTGGTAGTTTGATAAATGCAAGATATTTCAATTGTTATTCTGTAATATTTCAATCTTCATGTGCTAAAAAGGCAATTTTTTTGCCAAATAAATGAAAAGCTTGTTGAAATCGTCAACGTCTTCCCTCTTGCTGTATCACAATCTCACCTATCTTTCCTCAGAGATGGTCCCAATAATGTGCCTAAAGTCAAGTCAAATTCTGTTTGTGCATGATTACATGATATAACTATTTTTTAATACTGTATCCTAAATTGTGCATAATTAAGCTATATATCATATGCTGAAATATATTTCTGGAGTGTTAAGATTACAAGAAAAAATAACAACAAGAACCTTACAGAACTGAAAACCATGACCCTAAAACCGTAATACAAACCGAACCGATTTGTGAACTGTACCACCCCTACTAACTATCTAGGCTAACACTCTAGGCTACCTCTCTAGGCTACCTCTCTAGGCTACCTCTCTAGGCTACCTCTCTAGGCTACCTCTCTAGGCTAACTCTCTAGGCTAACTCTCTAGGCTAACTCTCTAGGCTAACTCTCTAGGCTAACTCTCTAGGCTAACTCTCTAGGCTAACTCTCTAAGCTAACTCTCTAGGCTAACTCTCTAGGCTAACTCTCTAGGCTAACTCTCTAAGCTATATTTTAGTATTTTAGTGTGCACTTACATTTCTCTCTGTGCACTTACCTACATTATCGAGGCTTTCCTCATAACATAAAAGGTCAGTGTAGAGCCCTTGCATTAGCAAACAGATGTTGAATTTTGCTGGGGACACCTCCGTCACAGCCCTTAGTCTTTCAAGGAAATGTCAATCATTTCAAGCCTGGTTGAATATTCATGGTTGAAAAATCATCATCCATGGTACAGTACTACTTTACTATGGTTTTCTGTTACTAGGCCCCCCAACCACTCCCACTACCATATGCAAGATAAATAGATGGCAGTGCCCACAGACGGACGGTAAACCAGCCAGGTCTATGATTGACAGGTCTTGTTTTTTCCACCTCTGGAGCGAACCGATCCCAACACAGGATATTCACTGAAAATGTAATGAGCTCACTGTATCTGCTCATTACCATCTGAAACTTACAGAGCTGCCTCTTGTTTTAGGAACAAAATGCTAAAACAACCCAGTAAATAAGACACATTATTTTTTATTAGTATAAAGGACTGCACTGAGAGAATATTTAACTGGGTATACTGCATTTTGGAATAGAAACCCTATGAGCAAGCCATTACTCTAGTTTAATATTTCCATTTAACATTTAGGTAATTTAGCTGAAGCTCTTATCCAGAGCGACTTTCAGTAGTCAGTGCATACATTTCAATGCTGACCCCCGGTGGGAACTGAACTCTGTATTATAAGTGCCATATTTTAGCAAGTGAAGTCATCGAGAACACAATGATCTGTTTGCCACTCATTTCTTACAATACACATGCAAAGATACATGACAGTTCAGGCACTTTGTACATCCGCAGTCTGTAAGAAGAACTTGATTGTGATGTACAGCACAAAGGCAGCAATATGCAGCAAGCATAGCCTTTTAATTCAATTTCACTCAACTTCTGATGCAATTCCAAGAAACCAAACAAGCCTCTCCTGCCCTCTCATCACGTTTGGCTCACAACATTAAGTCCCTTCCTATAGTAGCAGGCTATAATCTGTGACATGACTTATTGAAAGGAAACAGCAAAATATAGTACAGTTGCCTCTGTGGTGTCAGTCAATCAAGAACGCCTTAACTTCTAAGTTGTGGGTTGTCTTCCTAAAATAACTGACAGTTCAAACGTGGGAGTGTGTGTGAGTCTGTGTCTGTACTGTAGCCTACATTTCTCTAAAGGCTTAGCCAGCAAACCTGTAGAGCAATGAACAGTGAACAGCCACGAACAAAAGGCTCACTGTTTTAAATGTTCTTACTCAGGCAATTTGAACTTGTTAAACTACAACAACTGTTGAAAGTGTCACGCATGGGACGGTTTGAACTATTACCCCTTGTATTTATTCTAATGTATTGCAGCGTATTTATAACAATATTTTAATTTTGCTGCAGTTCGTAACAAATACATAGATCGAATTAGCAGTGTTTTACTAGCTATCAATTGGGATCTAAATGAACGCTTAAATCACAGCTAAAAGTTTAAGCATGATTCTACACTGGGAAAAAAACGGTAAAATGAACGTTGCCTGGCTCTTCTCTGACGATCAATCACAACAGTGATTCTGATCTTTAAAAAAAAACCCTGCCACCAAATCCGTGACAGTTTGATTGAAAAGCCACACACATCGATTGAACGGTTAGAACGCCAGTGTCTGGATTTAAAATCTAATGCTGATTCCTTTCTAAGCTTTGATATGCATAACAATGCAAAACCATTTGGCTACTGTCTTCCGACGCCCAATGATTCTGTACTAGAATATTCGTGGCTCTATTCTATATCTACCAATCTGACGATCAGAAGGATGTTGTGATGGCGATCAGTAAACAATATATTGTGTTTGAATAGTTATTAATCAATGTTTATTATTGCAAAACCTGTGGTCAGCTGACACATGAAAAATACTAGACATTTTCCATGTGGACACAAATTTCAGATTAATTCATTTCAAAATACAGGAACGAACAGTCTTGCACCGTATTACATTTGTCGAAGCGAAACTCGTTCAACTCACACAGTAACCCTGCAGAATGTGTTGCACAGTCGCGTCATTTCTTATAAGGAAAGATAATAATAGTTGGCAATAGTTCACTTTTTATGCATTGGATTAGAAAAGAGAAGTGCAACTATCTATGGATGGATCCCGGAGGTATAGCCCGTGCCAATGTAACACCGAACTGCATGCGTGGCTATCCGGTTTGCTTGCTTAGCTGTCTGGCTGGCAGACGTACAGTGCAAGCTAACCCGATTTGATTAGCAACCGTTACTTGGGGGATACACAACAAGCTAAATTAACAGTTGTTCTCATGAAACTGCCCCTTTCTATCTTGGCAAATATGTAGCTAATTCACACATGTCATGCCATTCGCAATTACAACGTGTACTCAAATAGGCACCAATTCGGTTGAGACTGGCAGAAGAGAGTCAAGTTCACATATGGGTGCCAAGCGCAAAATAATATATGCAACGCCAGGGTACTCACTGTTTCTCTGCTCCACCGCCGTTCGCATCGCTCTATTTGCCTTGAAATCACTTCGTTCAGTCACCCTCTTCGGCAGTTGGTAAAAATCCACTTTTTCAAATCGTCGAGAAGCCAACTGAGCCTTTAAATCAGAATATTATGAGTCCTCTTCTTCAAGAAGAGTGCACACCGTAGTATAATCCTGGGTCAGTGAAATTGTCGCAAATAGAGTTCCTTGAATAAGGAGCAAATCTCCTTTGAAGATTTAAATTCCTCCTTTTCAAGAAGCAGCTATTTGCAGACCCGTTCTTCCAACTAGGTAACTACTTGACTGTCCCTCTCTTCCCCCGTGGTACAATCGGTTAGTGGTTTCTTTCGTTCGCCTTCAGTCAGTTCAGTCACGCATCAAACCTCTTTCCGAAACCCTTTTTATGATGATCTCAGCATATTGACAAATAATTCAATATTTCGAAATGGCATCTGAAAATGTTAGAATACATAAAATCACAATTTTGAGTATAATATATTAAAATTACAGTCGGTATACAGAAGGTATATATGTAGGCTAATTATTGCTATTCTGCTGTCAAATGTGTTTGACGATTGATTAGACACTTATTTAAAGTACACGTTTACTATTTTAAAACTTGATGTTATGGCTCATACCGAAAAAATAACTTATGTATTTCAATATGTGGTTCCCTTTTCTCTAAAAGATCCATTATAAATATTAGCTATAGGCAGTGCTAGCTAAACACATATAGAAGTAGTGTGTATATCTACATTTTAATAACCTAATTAATTGTGTGTGGCATCACGCATGTGTCATACACCAATAATGCTGTTGATTTCAGGGGATTTGGCCAGTACATTTCTGAACATGCTGACCTGTCCTATGAATCTTTAAAATGATAGTTTATACATGACACATCGACCAGATAGTATAGAGACACTTTGATCATTGATAAGATGTAGCATTCAACCGATGCATGTCTGAATATACATTTGCAATAAAAATTATTCAACCCCCATTGCAAATTGCATGCTGTTTGCAATGAACAAATCAAACAAAAGCCATTGAAATAGCTCAAACGCAACGAATGCATCAAGTGGTTCCCCAAATCCAAATGAAAATGCAATTAATTCTGTCTAAAGCACACCTGATGCAACTAATAAAGGGCTTTATTAGTTGCACCAGGTGTGCTTGAGCTGCAACACAAGAACAGGATACAAAGGAATAGGATACATTAAAGATAGCGAAGTCACTAAATGTTCCCAGAAACACAGTTGGAAGCATAGTTTGCAAGTTCAAAGTTAAGGGAACGGTGGTTACACTACCTGAAAGGGGCAGAAAAAGTACTGACCCAAAGGAAAAGTCGGCTCCACTATGCTCAAAGTCATATAAAGAAGCCACAGTGGTTTTGGGATTATGTTCTGTGGAGCAATGAAACAAAACTTAAAACTTTTGACACGATGGATCAGCGTTAGGTCTGGCGGAAGAAGAATGAAGCATACGCTGAAAAGAACACTCTGCCCACAGTCAAGCAAGGCTTAGTGATGCTGTTTTGCATCCTCTGGCACAGGAAACCTACAGCATGTGGAAAGAAAGATGGATTCATTAAAGTATCAGGAAATCCTAGGATGGTGGCCTAGTGGATAGCACTGTGTCCTCACAGCAAGAAGGATCTTGGTTCGAACCCCTGTCGTCCCGGGCCTTTCAGTGGTGAGTTTGCATGTTCTCCCCGTGTCTGCGTGGGTTTCCTCCGGGTGCTCCATTTCCCCCCACCATCAAAAACATGCAGGTTAGGTTCTCCAGTCAGTGCCCCTGACAAAAGCACTGGCTTAGATCTGCAGTTGGTCCCCGGGCGCTGTAAATGGCTGCCCACTGCTCCCTTAAGGGATGGGTTAAATTTAGAGAATGAATTTCGCTACATGTATGTGTATGTGACAAATAAAGTACCTTTACGTTTAATGCGTGTGAGGAAGCTGAGGAAGTTGAAGCTTGGGCTTCATTGGACCTTCCAAAAGGACAATGATCCCAAGCATACCTCAAATTCCACCAAGGCTTAATTGCAGTTGAAGTCTTGGAAGATTCTACACTGGGCATCACAGTCAACTGACTTGAACCTGATTAAAAATTGCTGGTGGGATTTGAAGAATGCACGCAAACCCAAGAATATTACTGAACTGGAGGCCATGCATTGCTCATGAGGAATGGGCTAAGATTCCTCAGTAACTCTGCCAGAGGCTGGTGTCTGGCTATGCATCTCATTTGCAGTAGGTGATAACATCAAAAGGGTGCTCTATTAAGTACTAAAGACGCTTGTTATGAAGGGGTTGAATAATTTTGAGACTGGAGAAGTCATTTTCAGTTACATTTGCAGTTGAATTATGGAAAACCACTTGAAGCATTTGTTTTGTTGAGCTATTTCAATTGCTTTTGTTTGATTTGTTTATTGCAAACAGCTCAAAGTATGTACATTTTGACAATACACCCGATTTACAATGGGGGATGAATAATTTTTATTGCAAATGCACAACGATTAGCCATAACATTATAACCACTGACAGGTGAAGTGAGTAACACTGATAATCTCGTTGTCATGGCACCTATTAGGGGATGGGATATATTAGGCAGCAAGTCCTTAAAGTTGCTGTGTTTAGAAGCAGGAAAAATGGGCAAGCGTAGGGTTTTGAGTGACTTTGACTAAGGTCAAATTGTCGATTGCTAGTAATGGCACAGGCCTATTTAAAAAAAAACTGTAGACAACTGACACGGAATTTATGGCACAATCCCTGAGTGATTTTAAAAATTTACATCTCTGGGAAAATTAATAGACCACTGCAAACTCATTAGTGTTTGTTGTATTACTATTGATAGATATGTGCTTGGTAAATGAACATTTTATTTTATTCCATAATCTATTGAGAACATTTTCAAAATCCAAATAAGAACATTATCTTTGAGGTCATTTATTTGCAGAAAATTACAACTGGTCAAGATAACAAAAACATTGCAGTGTTTAAGCAACACAATATTGTGTAAACTTAGGAAGAGTTCAGAAGTCAATATTTGGTGGAATAATAATAATTGAATAATAATATTTACTGGCTTTCATGCTTCTTGGCATGCTTTCCTAAAACTCAAACTAGCGCAGGACATGAACCTCATTGTTCTCAGCCACTCCCTCTGTTCCCTGATTGGACCACCAAAAAATTGGTCGGAGAAAACCAGGGAATATTCCGCAAAAGGAAAATGAAGTACGTAGGAGGGCGGAGCCAGGCTAAGCATTCCTACCTTAGGCCTCGTCCACACGTACACGGTTATTTTTGAAAACTGTGTTTTTCTTCATTCGTTTTAAAAAAAAATCTCATCCACACAAGCACGGTTTCAAAAAAATCTATATCCACATGAAAACGCAAAAACGCCAGATCATGTGCTGTCAAGAGCATGCCAAACCAACAGGTGACGATATAACCTAACCGTAAAGCCATTTTGGCCAATCAGAAGCCTAAAAAAGGGTTATTACCTGTTTCGGTAGTTCTCGTCCAAAATCGGCGAGGACTGTGTCCTGCGACTGGGAGCGTAGTAGTGTAGTCATAAGCAGTGACCTGAGCAGTATTGCATTCTGATGCCTCTGTTCAGCAATATAATATGATAAATGTGCATGTATCGGTATATAAGCACTGCTAGCAGCAAAGTTATTAGCAGCGATAGTTTGGTTACGTCCGCCATCGCACAGACTCTTAAATTGTATTATTTTTGCACAAACTCTCCTCGTGTAAACAATGGAGATAGTGGCGCACAATGACGTTAAACGGAGATAACAGCGCGCACTTGGACGTCACGTGCCAAAATCTCAGTTTTCACTGTCCACACGACACCCCTGTAACCGGAGTTTCTAAAAAACTTCACCCTGGCCGGAGTTTTCAAAAATGCCCGGTTTCAGTGACCTGATACAGCGTTTTCGTGTGGACGAAAGGCATAACCGCATAGAAAAAACTCCGGTTTCAAAAATACCTTTGTTCGTGTGGACGGGGCCTTAGTTGAATAAAATCCTAAATTTAGTTAATGGGTGACATGATATTGGCAACGTGATTTTGGCCAAGATCACATTGGCGACGTGATTTTGACAACGTGATTTTGGCCATGATCACATTGGCGACGTGATTTTGGCCAAGATCACGTTGGCGATGTGATTTTGGCGAATTGATTTTGGCCAAGATCACGTTGGCGACGTGATGTTGGCGAGTTGATGTTGGTCAAGATCACGTTGGCGACGTGATGTTGGCAACGTGATGTTGGCAACGTGATTTTGGCGACGTGATGTTGGCGACGTGATTTTGGCGACGTGATTTTGGCAACGCGATTTTGGCAACGTGATTTTGGCCAAGATCACGTTGGCGACGTGATTTTGGCAATGTGATTTTGGCAACGTGATTTTGGCAACGTGATTTTGGCAACATGATTTTGGCCAAGAACACATTGGCAAAGTGATTTTGGCGACGTGATTTTGGGAATGTGATTTTGGCCAAGATCACGTTGGCAATGTGATTTTGGCGACGTGATTTTGTCTAAGATCACATTGGCAACGATTTTGGCGAGGTAATACCATGTTGCCCAATTCAGGATTCAAATCACCTGGTACATTAAAACTAATAACATAGTCCACAAAAACATTAACATTTTAATTTTGTTAAACATCTCCCCCTAAAAAAATCAACAAATAACACGTACATTTACAGAGCTGAAATAATTATGTTTTCTTGCATTTTGAGATCACACAAATGGTGTTCACTAACAGGTTACATGTCTATCAGTATCTATTGTGTTCCACTGAGAATGTGTGACATGAAGTAACTGCAGTGTGTCTCTCTGTTGCTTGGCTCTCACTGCTGTGTTAGTCGTAGATGGCAAAGATGCTTGCTTGCAGAGGAGGGTCTTCTCTCAATTTTTTGGGGATATGTTCATGATTAGGTCCTCTGTCAACAATAACCTGTGTGAACTGGTCCATGCACTCAGTCCTTAGGAAGTTGTGTAGACCACAGCAAGTAAGAACAACTTCCTCCACTATTCTTCATGTGCCGAAGTTTGATGGTATCCACCAAATACCCCACCACACAAAACCTGTCAATTGCATCCAAAAAAATACAGGAACCTGTAATTGCTTGCCACCAGAGCCATTAACACAATGGAGAAGTTGTGCTTTTAGTTGTAGAACATAGATCCAGACTGGGGTGGAGAGCGAATAGTAATGTGTCACACAGTTATGGAATGCACATGCTACCTTCTGCACTCGTCCACTGTGTCTGGGCACTGAAACATCACAAATCACATCCAATATTGCTTAACATTATGCTCGACATACAGCTCTGGAAAATTTAATAGACCACTACAAATTTGTCTTAAATCAATTAGTATTGCTACATCAAATAAATCCTCATGACATTTTGAATTTGGGAGAAATCTTGTCAGTAGTTCATGAGGGAAAAAACTATAACTTTTTCATTTTACCCAAACACATGAAGACAATATTATAATGAATTTGGGAGAAATGTTGGGGGTATTTAAGAATGTGGGTTTAGCAACAAGCAGTCACTAATATGTCTAATTCCACTGGGGAAAAATAAGCATTTGGAGCATTTTCTCCTGTTGCCATGATGAATGGTGATGTCTGTGTTCCATCGATGATGGCTTTTTATATCTCGTGCTTATCTCAAGGTTGCTTCAACTCAGAGTTGACTGAACTAATTGTTACCACTTATACAGAAACTGTTAACTCTTGACAGCTCAGACTGTTAACTCTTGACAGCTCAGAGTCAGTCAACCTAGAGGTGTGGTTTCAACTCAGTTTGTCAACCCTGCTACTGAAATACCCCCATTGTCAGTAAGTTTAAGAAAGAGATTTTTTTTATCTAAACACATACCTATCAATATTAAAACCAGAGATACTGATGATTTTGCTGTAGTCTCTTTATTCTTTCCAGAGGTGTATTTCCAGATTAAAATGCATGCATATAAAACCACGTTCTGAAAACCTGTGCACCTTTTGCTATGACAATTTTGCATTCCAACTGCCCAATGTACTCGATGCACCCTATTGGATCTGCTGAGTACAGTATTTGGTATAAGGACATTTAAAACATTACCAGGCAAACAATTTCTCAATGTTTCGTCTCAAAATTCGTTTTTATGATGGAATATAACGTTGGTATATTTAACGTTAGCAAATGAATTATTGCTACAGCTTTTTAGTAATTTTCTAAAAACATGACGTTAACTTACCCATTGCCAAGAAAGTGTAGCATTATCAGCCGTCTCCCACCGCAATGCCCGTCCTAAGGTACTTTTTCTCTGCCGGTTCTGTGGTAGCTACTTTTAATAAGAGACTCTTGTGTTTATTTTCATAATGTGTTTGCATCTGCCATCTAGTGGGCCGAAGAATTAGTGCATGCGCAAAACAAAAAGTCGGTAATGTCTGGAAAACAATTGCAGGAGTTTGAACACAGACTAGACAAAAGAAGTTGCTACCTCCCACAGAGGTGCTAATTGCTTTCGTGACAAACTTGCCAAGGATCGCTAGGAGTTGCTGCAGTGAGCAGGAGCCATTATATATCATGAACCTGCAGGAATGAGTCACAGTCTTGATGTTGGCAGAGAACGAGAGGGTATCCTCAAGATTCTTTGCACTCTGGAATGGCAACACTGTGCAGTTCTCAACTGTGATGGACATGTCCTGGAGCGGACAGGCCTTCCCACAGAAGAAGAGTATCTCAGTCTTTCCAGGATTGAGCTTGAGGTGGTGTGCTGACATCCCCGTAGAGATATTACCTGGATGTAAGAAGGGGGGCAGGAGAGAAATAGTTGAGTGTCATCCGCATAGCAATGATAAGAGAGTCCATGTGAGGTTATGACAGAGCCAGGGGTTTTGTGTAGAGAGAGAAGAGGAGAGGGCCTAGAACAGAGCCTTGGGTAACACCAGTGAAGAGTGTCCGTGCAGCAGACAAAGACCCTCTCCATGTCACCTGGTAAGACCGGCCTGCCAGGTAGGATGCAATCCAGGAGTGTGCATAGCCAGAGATGCCGAGATCTGAGAGGGTGGAAAGTAGATTGTGATGGTTGACAGTATCGAAGGCTGCAGATGGATCTAGAAGAATGAGAACAGAGGAGAGCGAGATAACTTGGGCCTTACGAAGAGCTTCTGTTACATGAAGTAGAGTCTTGAGGCCTGAAAGGTTGGGGTCAAGGAGATCATTCTGAGAGAGATAACTAGAGAGTTGTTTGTCTTGGACAGAAAAGACAGGAGGGATACCTGTCTGTAGTTTTTGACATCGGAGGGGTCTAGTGTTGGTTTCTTTAGGAGGGGTCTAGTGTTGGTTTCTATAGGAGGGGTCTAGTGTTGGTTTCTATAGGAGGGGTCTAATGTTGGTTTCTTTAAGCGGGGAGCTATCATCTCGCTATCTTGAAGTCTGCAGGGACACATCCAGTGGTCAGGGATGAGTTGATGAGTGGGGTGAGGAAGGGGAGGAGGTCTGCAGAGATGGCCTGCAGGAGGGACGAGGGAATAGGTTTGAGCTAGCATGTTGTAGGGCTGCCGGATCTCACTAGCTGCAGAAAGTCTGGTGAGGGTGGGGAGAAAATAATAAGTGATAATAATAATAACTTTCTGCAGCTAGTGAGACTTATAATAATAAGTTGAGAATACTAAAATCATGCATAATTTTTCAACAGAGTACTGTGGTTACCTTTTCCTTTTTAGCATGGATTCTGGCCAAAATAGCATGACAATGTAAAATAAACACAAATTTAAACATAGAATTGTCAAAATTAACAATATACTATGGGTGAAAACATACCAAAACAATCTGCTATACACAATTAAAACTAAAAACATATACAATGAACACAGAAGAATCTAGGGGTAAATGAATTGGTGAGGTTATAGGGCATGCCCACATGCCCTCAGTTGGCCGATAAAGACACATCATCTTGGAATACCAGTATGAACTTATATTGTACCTAGAGATGGCAAAATAATGTTATAATGTGTCGGAGCTGGTGTAATGGTCTAAGCTCCTGACTCCTGAGCACATGCCGTGGCGACGGGGAGGTGGTGTCCCAGTTTGTTCGACTGTCTCCCCCCCCATACCTGTCTCCCTGGCTTCTGCTTCCTCGTGTCCAGTCAATAAAACATATAAATAAATAACGTTACAACAACAATTAAGTGTGTATGCACTGTGCAAAACTAAACTCCACGTATTGGAGTTCTCCTGCAACATTGACAGAGGCAGTTTATCAAAAAGGAAAGGAATTATTTAAGCTGTCTCCTACTGCACATATTAAAAACTAAGTGTGACAAAAATGAGTAATAAAAAGCCTAAAATATAAAAGCTTTATAAAAGATTAGACAACTATGCCATAGACATTTAAATTCAGAAAGGAACAAATCTTTGGTGTACAATGTTATGGCACTGGGTCAAGGAACTGACATATTAAATAAGAATTGACACGTCAATCCATGCATTTCAATTTAAGATAATATAATGTACTGTAAAATACTCACTGTAAAAAAGGCATTGAAAAGTCTTATTTATAGGGTCTAATCATACAGTTGGTGGACCTGGGGAGCAACAATCAGTACACAGTGTTGGGTAAAGTTACCTTTTAGTTACTTCTTGTGTTCACAAGTTTTGGGAAGTCCCTAATTAAAACAAAATGATCATGTAAATGGAGTACATGTCCTAACAGTAACCTATAAAACAAATAGAAAGAATAAAAATCATGGTCACCAGTAAGATATGAACTCCATTTACCTGATCATTTTGTCTTAATTAGGGACTTCCCAAAACTTGTGAACTCAACTAAAAATTAACTAGAAAAGTAACTTTACCCAACACCAGCCGGTAGCTTCATCGCTGTGCTTTTTCTGTAAAATGTATAGTAATCTAGACCCTTGAGCGACACCACAGGGGAATGAAAGGAAACAATGACACGATAAAGTACTGGGTAACATGCTGTGATCTGACGACGCGGGAGGGTTTGATTTGAGATGGATTATGGAAAATACACACAACATTCCAATAAATTCGATTTGGTAACGGTTTGAAACGCCTTCGAGGGGAAATGAATTCACACCAAGTGTCCCTTTATTAAAGTGATTATAGGATATTATATTACATTTCTGTTATTTGAATTCATTTAATTATAATGGGCATGTTTTCTTTAATTACAGGCCAGTGTTTGCATTTAATGCACTAGGTTGACTTTTGGATGCAACAGACTAGGCCTTCTAGATTTCATAAAAATTCAAATAAAACTCCTGACAATAGAAGTTCTCAATTGTAATCAATTTCATGTAATGTAAGTTAACTCATTAGAAGAAAAAAATGTAGCTGTCATATTATCTATTCTTATGTTCGTAAGTGTTGCTACCTGAGTGCCACATTAGATTCAGTGAAAACATCACTATTCTGACAAATACATGTAACCGCTTATATAAAAGAAATAATGCATTATAGCACATATAATGCAAGCTTTACTCAAATCCACAAGGATGGAAACAAATGTAGGACGTACAGTAGGATGAGTAAGTATAAAATATATGGCTACACGGCCAAAAACTGCTCTGTCGATTTGTGAATGTTGTATCACGTGAGCCTGCCTTTGACTTACGTCTCTGATGAGAGTTAATGACTGGAAAGGCGCATAGGGGTTTTTGATCCAGCTAGGCAGCAGGCAGTAACCTATAGATATGGGAGACATTCATAGTAGAAAATTACCCCACTTAGGACCCTCAAGCAAGCAATCATACAAACAAAGGACCCCCACAGACCAATTTAAATTATGTACCAAAATCATTTCTGGGGAGAGATTGTGGTGAAACACTTTCACTCTACTATTAGTGCATATATTATGATTTTTTTTATTTTATAATGCAAAAATTATACAAAATGCAACTTGCTTCAAGACAAACATAAATAATATAAAAATTGTATTTACAGGTTGTTGAGGTATGAAAATTCCTGCTTTGCAACATTCCAAACACTGTCCCACAATGTACAGTATACTTATTATCAAATCGGTAATAGGTAATGGGCAAGGTAATGGGCAAATGCTGAAATTCAAGGCTTAGCCACTCACATTTTGAATTTAAAAAACACTTTTCTTCACATATAAAATATCTGTCACCAAAAATACATTGGCCTATTTTAGAATATCAATTAGCAGCTTAGGCCATAAATCCAATCGGTTACAGCATTGTTTCCACTGTCCAGGCCCAGAAGGGATCAGTATATATAGGCTCCTGTAGCCTACCTGCAGCATGTATATGTTAACAGAAGGTTGCAGTTGATCAGATTGGACCACTGACTACTCACTTGGCAACAGTACAACTGTACTGTTTAACCAATGGCCCTGCAGAGCTGACCTCTGCAATGTGAGATAGTAATTGACACGAAATTTAGTGTGTTGCTACAAAACACATAACATATAAATGTATTCTGAGACAATATTTCTAAAATCTCAATTTTAATATTTTGATACCAACATTGAGAAACATTTTCAGTGATTGATATGGTCTTCCATATGTCAGGTTGGAAATAATCTCTATAGAGCTATAAATACAATGTTTATATTTTGAGTGTCAGACACATGTCAATAAACAAATATTTACCATTATCATGATCAATAGCAAGGAAAATAGAAAGTGTAAAAGCAGTTATTTGTATTGTTGATCAAATACAATTATCACAGTAGAAATTCTTATGTACGCTTGCAGGGGCATTGTACAAAATTCTGAGCCCTGTACTGTTCATCTCTGATGGACCCTTCCCTCTTTATTCAGGGATTTTAAGGGCCCTCCACATGTGAGGGCCCTATGTACTGTACTTAGTAGCCCATTTTCCCACAGTCGGCACTGCACACATGCATACTATTTCCACTAGATGATGATAGCAACAAAAATGTCCGTGGTTACTTCATTTTGTTGCACATGCATAATGTTTTGCATAACAATGAATGTTTAGAAAACGTAATTCAATTAGCAGAATAATTCAATCACCTATAACCCTATTGCAGGGTAAAATATTTAGGCCCAGAATTATAATATTAGGATTTCAAGGCCTACACATTTAGAAATCACCAGGGCCTTCTTGGATCTCAGTCCTACACTACATTTCTATAAGTTGAAATTTAACCTATGACCGATTTAAACCTCCAAATTGGAGAGGTTCTGCCACGTTCATTCAAGTTAAATGTATTACCCAGAAGAAAACAAAATGTTTCTTCCCTTACCGGCTCAGGATTAGAAATAGCAATATTTGGAACTGGTCAGATTCTTAATAAAATGCTACTGCCCTGTCATTGCATGTGTTATTATGTGCTAATTTATTGAAACATCTTAAACAAATGATGTAATTATTTTGTAACTTGTTATTGTTTTGGCCTGGGAAATGCTCAGTCAGATTATGCATGCAGAAGGAAACAAATAGAAAAATATTAACATATTTTCATACCACAACTACAACAAATGTAGAGCAAATTATTACAAATATAAGAAAGAAATTCTTGCAGAAATAAATGTATCATAATCCAAATGCTAATCTCTCATGATTAACACTAATTGGAGGTTAGGGTATTATACAAAGGACACTGTAACTTTCTTACACATAAATCTAAATGGTTTATTCAAGATTACCCAAAATCATGGTACCATCCAAAATAAAGTAGAGGTTTTTATTAACATACAGTATTCCATTATTTTTTAACATAAAACGTGTCATCGAAAAAATTGCCAAATACACGACTTTCAATTATTTCCTGTTGATTAATCTGAAAACAAACATAAAAAAAATTAATTGCATGATGGGAATATAGGACCATATTAACCAATCATATATATATATCATATAATAAACCAATCATTAATTAGTATACACATACTAGTGCATAACAACTGCTGTGATTTCTTTTAATATATACAGTGCCTTACATAATTATTGCATAATAGTGCAGGATCCAGAGTTGCAAAGCTGGTAGAGACTTACCCCAAAATACTCACAGCTTTTGAATACTTATGTAACCAACAAATACCTTTGTTTATCTAACTCTGTGTCACAAAAAAAATGTTGTACCTTCAAAGTGTTCAGTTTGTTTTGCAAAACCAATATAAAAACTCCCAATACAATCCTGCTGTATTTCATTTCAGGTTGTCACACTACAAAATGTGGAATCATCCAAGGGGGTGAGTACTTAAGCAAAGCACTGTATCTTCTTCCTCCCTACTAATTTGTCATATCCTTTCAGCCTTGTCACATTGGCGACCCCTCATTGATGTTGGATGGTTGTAGATCGATCACAAGCTTTTTCCAAGCACGTGTAGCCAGGTCGTCCGATTCTTATCACACTGCTTGTGTGAAGCCTGATGTTGGTGCATAAATTGGAGGATTACATATTTGCTGTACAACCATGGTTGAATTCACAGACACCCAACCTGAACACAAGGGGTCGGTCAAGAGCGACTTGTCGAGGTAATTGTGTCCGACCACTTACCAATCCAACCCAGGCAGTGCTATAGCAGTGGCAACATCTCTAGCAAAGACCCCAGGCATAGCCTCCAGGCATAGCCCCCGGGCAGAGACTGTATGCTGTGACCAGGATACAAAACCTGGCAACAACGCCGAGGAAGCACAACTGCTGTATTTTCTAAAGGATTCCCTAAAACTAGAGGTGGGTAAGAGTAAGATTACTCTGCTGGGTTCACCCGTTTTGGGAAGTTCGCAATTACAACCTAACTTACCTGGTAAGGGGAGTTCATTACTAACCAATGACCATAACTAGTAATTTCTTGCTTACTCTTACCAACATCTAAGCTAATAGTCTGCACCTTATTCTCATATTCATTGTATTTTTTCACAAAAATATCTATCACTGTTCACATGCATTTGAATGTCGTTGGTAAGGATTCAATTGCATTTGTTACAGGTTTATTATTGCAATTAGGGAACCTTTGCGCCATGAATAGGAACCTACCTTCGCAGTGGTATAGGGCTACACACAACACTCCCCTCTATGCAATTGAAGTTGAAAAGACGTTGAAAAGACGTCTTTGTGGTTGAAAAGACGTTGACGTTCAAAATATTTTGCTCAGTGGGTTGTGCCTTGTTATTTACTCATGCCTTGTCCCTTATTTTTAGTACGGTATAAATTACCACTTGAGCTTTACTACTATTACTTATCAAAACATAATTTCATAAAAAACACGAACATGAAAATACTGAATTCTTCGAACTATGGATAAAGGACTGCTTTCTGAACACTGTATTGACAAGAAAATCTAACCCATTTTCAGAAGCCCTGCAGCCCTCATTGAAGACTGAACACATTCCCCTGCGACAATATTAGATTTACACGCCTGCCATCTTACTCTTTACTGAGCCTTACATAGAGAATTAGAAGAAGACCGCTCTGCTTAACGTCATCTTTACCTCCTGGTCATTTCCATTCAGCAGCTCTACGTGCCCTCAACCTGCTGAGCCTCTGCTCCACCCTTGACCTCTAGAAATTACGGGCTCGGGCTATTCTTACGGTTCTGATGACCCAGTGCGACCCATGCCACCTGCTACACCATCCATCATTCCTCCTTTCCTTCGTCTTCCATCCCGCCATTTCGTTCCATCCCCTCCCCCGCTTCCACATCTATCTCTTTCTTCTGTCCATTCCTTCATTATCCATCATGAATCTCATGGCCGAACCTCTGGCCCTGGGTTGAACCCCTGCAAACCCTGCCTAATAAATCCCCATTTAACAGTTCAGTTATTTTGCTCATAAATGTCCCATGAACCTGTATGGACATAGGGACCTGGCTTCCCTTCAAATCAAGTCGATTGAAGGTAAAAAAATACTGAATTTTTCATATTTTCTGAACGCGTCAGTTGCTCAGAAAAATAGTGTTTTTTATAGTCTTATAAAAAGTTTAAAATTGTAAATGATTTGATAAGAACTTGATCCTTTGAGACTACAACAGCCAGTAACGCAGAAGCATTTAATCAAATTTTTACAGTATGTAATGAATATTCTATATAATCAATGCAGATACCAGTGAATGCAAGTGTTTGTGTGTGTTAGCACGTGTGCACGTTCAGACAAAGAACCATCCATGTTGTTGGTTTATAGCTGTGAAAGCCATTAAAAAGAACACAGTTTGGCTGCCCTATTCTGCCTCCATTGTTTGTGGAGTTAGATGTAGCCTTAGGAATGTCATGGTCATCTTTACAGAACATTAAGTGCCGAACCCTGATTTTGCAGATAGTAAACATGTGGGTAAAAAAGTCTTCAAGGATTATAGTGCATTAGAAAATATTGGATCTGCCGCACTATTGAGAGTGATATTGCAGTTTACAAGTACAAAACAGTGATTGTTCAATGGCATCACGGTAACTACATCTAAACAATTTATTGTAAGAACAGAATAGACACATCATGGAGATAAAGACACATCTGTGCAGCATGATAATTTGACAGAAGGATAAATCCTCCCCCAGCCGACTCTTTAGTGTAAACAAGGGTAATGACTTGATGGTGAAGCTTGTTGACATGTTAATGTAATTAATGAAATTTATGCTCACATCTTGTCATCATACAAGCCAGAAAAAGTAGACTCACGGGAAACATTCTAAAATGAAGCGGTTTGAAAAAGGAAAAGATTATTGTATTAATAATTAACTTGTCTTTAAACATGATTCTGATTAGTTTTATATCTCGCTAATGAAATTATGGCAAAAGTCCATTAATATTAAAGATATCATCTGAGAGTTTCACATTTGGGCAGGATGTGTAGTATGTTGTTTTATGTGCATATTCCATAAGTAGAATCAACATCTAAAAAGCAAGTTCAGTGAAGATTCTCCATGGGAATTCCAAGGGTAACCCCTGAATGTTTTACAGATTTATCCATATTTCAAATGTAACCACTGGTACAGTGGTGAATTTACCCTTTAACCTGGCAGCGTGACGGTTTCAAGATCCAATCATATTTACTTGTTGGAAAACCGTGAAAGAAAACAAACAGATGTTGACATGCCCTGCAAAGTCTCTCCTTGTAACCTCAATAAAGCAATAATACAGCAATAATACAGTAACACATGACGTTTTCCAGCAAGCTACAAAATGTGAGCTGTTCAGAGCAGTAGAAAGACAGATATGGAGGAGAAAGGAGATAAGGCAGAGAGCAAGGGAAGGAGGGAGGTGGGTTGGAATAGGATGGAGAGATAAGGCTGGGTGGGGTTGGCAACACTGAAAGGAGCCCTTGGTTATTGAGAAAACAATTTGATAAAAAAAATCAAAGGCAGAGCATTGCGGCAGAGAAGAGAATGGAGCCTAGGCACAGAAAAGAACTCGATGTGCTCCCTTTATCTTTCAGAGAGTCGAGTAGTTAGCCACTTATCACGAGAAGAGAGGAGATCATCACTGGCACCGGGTAGGACCTTAAGGAAGAAAGAGCCAAAGAAGAGTAGAGGCGGATGAGTGAGGAAAGAGAAAAGAGAGAACTTTTGAAAATGCAAGTGAAGTCTCTCAACATGTTGTACTTCCTACGGCTCTCAAAGTTCTCAGTGTTGTCTTCTTTTCCATATTGAACCGAATCACATACACTAATGAGCTCAATCTGTGGGTGACGTAGGAGTGTTGGGTTCATGCTACGGGGAGTTTTAAGAAGGATATAAAATTTAGCAATAAGACACATCAATAGTATACCAAATATACCATGGATCAGAGCTGTTCCTAGGCAGTGATATCATGTCCTACTTGTGGTACTGGAGATATAGAATCAATGAGCATTTAGGCTCTGAAGCACCCAATTCATAATATAATTTATTTACAAATATGTTAGGAAATATGTTAGGACCCACACAGGGTTCTTTTTTTGTCCCCATAGGGGAACCATTTTTGCTGTTAGGTAGAACTCTTTCTAGAGGGTTCTACCTAGAACCTTCTATGTAGGATTCTGAAAATAACCCCCATTAAATGGATCTAGCTAGGACCCCTAAGTAGAGCTTATGCCTAGAACACTGTGTGATAGGTGCTACCAATAAATGTTTATTCCTAAATGGTCCTCATAGAACCTTCTGTGACATTCATTGTCTTCACGTTTTTAAGATTGCTTCTTGGTATTGAACATGTCATTTTGATATTCATTCTTGCAAAAAAGGAATTGGTTTATTGTGTAGGCAAGAAATGTAAATTTATTTACATTTTCAAAAATAATTATGCTGAGATACAATCCCATTTTTGTACAGTTTAGAATGACATAAAAAGTTCCAATTATTATTCAACATGTTAATGATTCAATAGATACACTAACAATAACTGAAAAAAATATGCATTCATACATAGAATACAATAACCAATGAGGTGTTGGAATATGAACTTCTACAACAATGGCAGTCACTGCATAAGGTACTGTATGTTCACTGGTGTTGTCTCTGAACATTTTGTTCAAAGTAAACCCCTTCCATGACGCAGCAGGTTGCCCTTCTTGGTGTAGGCATGGCTGGATCCTGAAAAAATTCACAAAATACAGAAACAATGGTAAACATTTAGGTAATACACAATTTGAATTTTTTTGATGATTAGACCAATTATATTTGAATGATTATATGCTAATTCTGTCAATCTAAATCAACTCACAAGTTTGAATGTATATCTTTTTTACAAAGAACATTCATCATGCTCACTATCTTTAGCCATTTGACAGTACTGCTGTAACGGTGCTCCCTCCTGGAGTGACCAGGGACGGCGACTCCAGTTTCACCATAGCCTGTTCCATGTTTTATGTCTGGTTTTCTGTTTCCTGGACTTTCATCAAATTACATTTCATTCACCAATAGATCATCTGCTTTACAGTTGTTGTCATCCCTGCCTGCACCTATACATCGCTTAGTTTCTCAGGATAGCACACACAGCTGTTATCACTCATTTCTCACTAGTATAGTATTTAGTCCCTGTTTTTGTGTCATTCACTTTCGCTCATTGTAGAATTGTTGTGTATGTCAGGTGTTGTATTGTTTTGGACTCTGATGTAGTCATCGGTATAGGTTTTTGACTCATAGTACTGTTAATTTGATACAAGCGATATCTACACTGTAAAAAAAATATGTATTTTTACAGTAAGTTTCTGTAAAATTTTACATGCTTTTTTCTGTATTTCAGAATAAAGGTCAAATGTAGATAAAATTACAGAAATAACCCATAATTTTACAGTTGTCTTGTAAATAAACGGTAAAAATCTATAATGACAAAATACGTAAATAATCTGTTTTATTACAGAGTTTAAT
>JACXGM010015741.1:0-20996 GCA_016801145.1 Umbra pygmaea
TTTACAAATATTGGTATCTAATTTATTGACCTTGTTATGGTCAAATATATGCTTTGCATTGATGAAGGTGAATAGATTTTTGAGCAGTAGTTCAGTAGCTAGGTAATTTCGTGAGCTACATCAAAATAAATAATTATTAGCAATTTTTTCTTTACATATGACGAGATATACGGCTGTGGCTTCCTATAGTCACCAGAAACAATCAAAACCAACACAGTAGAAACCAATTTCAGTAGCACAAACCCCTAAACCCATTGAGATTACGAATCATAATACAATTAGATTTTTCTCTTAAAACAGACATCATGGGTTTATACCTCGGCTTCTATGCGTTTCAGGAGTAGACTTGGGACAAGGGTTACTTGTGCTTGCACGAAACATGCTGACGTCTGTCGCCTGCACCACAGTGTGGGCAGCTGATTCATCTGAAAAATACGATGAGAAAAGTTAATTTTGATAAGTACAAAACCGTTTAAGAGAAGTTATTTTGAAGTGATATTATTTACCTTCAACGAACTGGTCCTCGGATTCTTGGCTAGCTTCCAACAACGCATGTGCCGAGTCTTGTGCTCTTCCAGAAAAAGGAAGGTCTGTTCCCCAAATAACCGTTTGTGTGCCGGTCAGAACCGTTAGTGTTGTTATGGTCCTTTATTTTTTGTAGTTCTGCTTTAATTGTTTTAGCTTCTATCTTGTTTTTCGGTGTGAAAATATGCCCAGTGCGCACAACAGACTTGATAATTTGTGATACACTTCCTCGTTACGATCGCCGTTTCCAGCTCCTGCTGTATATCATCCTCAGTATAAATGCACAGTAAAGCCTGAACCTCGTCGTGGGTTTATCGGTCGTATTTTTTACATTCCAATTGAATGATTTTGAATTCGCTAATAAAACTGTTACTGTTTACACGGTAGCGGAGTTTTAAAAATGGTGGTTGCAATGAAAAATTCAGCGTGTATTCAACCAATCGAAACGCTACGTTCACCAACCAATCAGCATGTTCTGTGCCAAAGTCCAACCCCCTAAAGGTCAGGAACTTTCAAAAGTACTACCCTCCGATGAGGTGCTTCTTATGGGGTAAAAATCTACCCCGAACTTTGTTTCGTTCCTGGGCCGTTTTGCGCATTTCGACCAAAGAACCGCCCCAAAGTCCCGAGTTCCTGGGGAAAGTTCCTGCGGTCGAAATGCGCCATATGTATGTGTTGGGATTAAGGTATTTGGGGCGTTAGCAGCCTCTAGTGGGGTATTGTTATGTGTTCCATAGATCTAGACTTTCCAGCATCCCTTTCATTGTACTTCTATGCAGTGGTGTAGCCAGGAAATTTTTACTGGGGTGGCCAAGATGGGACACAAAGCTTGTGTGGGGTGGCCATGGCATAGCGAAGTTTAACGTGTATATGTACGCAGCCAACCGTGGTTCGAATCCTGGTCCTTTTGCTGCATGTCACATCCCCTCTCTCTCCCATGATTTCCTGTTTCGTAACTGTCAAAAAAAGGTGTCTATGCTGTTAAAAAATATATTTTTCATATAAGTCACTTTTTTATTTAAGTTTCACATATCACAGTCCTCAAGTATTTCTGGTTATTTAAACATGTATATTTTTAATCAGTAATTATATTCAGGACAGGATACACATTTTCTAAGAGCTATTTCCTTGTAGTGAATGAAAGTAGTACAATTCAAATACTTTTAACTCATCCTATAGAATAACATTTTCAGTCATCAGCTCATCATCTGTGTCCCCTGTATTGTTACCTGTGTTTGCTTTACTAATTGAGCCGCCATCTTGTGGTTACATGAAAACAAAGCAATCCAGGCAACAGAACAAACCAAAAAGCTTAAAGATATGACCTTGTTAAAAATGTTATATGTAAGCAAAAGATAAACTAAGCTTGTAAGGAAAAAACTAATATTTGTTGTTCTTTACATGCTTAGCTTATGTTATTATTTAGCTTAGATATAATTTGTTGGAGATACTGGAATTAGAGGTTTTTGCTTTGTTCTTTGCCAGGTTATTTAACCACAAGATGTCACTTAAATTAGTAATGCAAACATAGGTAACAATACAGGTAACACAGATGATGGCCTGATGAGATTCTGGATGAAGGTATTTTGGACCATTCCTCTTTGCAAAACATCTCCAGGTCAGTTCAGTTTGGTTTGATGGTTGCTGAGCATAGACAGCCCACTTCAAATCACCCCACAGATTTTCAATGATATTCAGGTCTGGGGACTGGGATGGCCATTTCAGAACATTGTACTTCAACAATTCCTCTGCATATGCCTGAGTAGATTTTGAGCAGTGTTTTGGTTAGTTGTCTTGTTGAAATATCCAGCCCCGGCATAACTTTAACTTTGTGACTGATTCCTCAACATTATTGTCAAGTATCTGCTGATATTGAGTGGAATCCATTTGACCCTTAACTTTAACAAGATTCCCAATACCAGCACTGGCCACACAGCCCCACAGCCTGACGGAACCTCCACCAAATTTTACTGTGGGTAGCAAGTGTTTGTCTTGGAATGCTGTGTTCTTTTGCCGCCATGCATAACACCCCTTGTTATGACCAAATAACTCCATCTTTGTTTCATCAGTCCACAGCACCCAAAATGAAGGTGGCTTGTCCAAATGTGCGTTTGTATACCTCAAGCGACTCTGTGGCGTGTGTGCAGAAAAAGCTTATTCTACATCACTCTCCCGTACAGCTTCTCCTTGTGCAAAGTGCGCTGAATTGTTGAACGATGCACAGTGACATCATCTGCAGCAAGATGATGTTGTAGGTCTTTGGAGGTGGTCTGTGGGCTGTTTTTGACCGTTCTCACCATCCTTCGCCTTTGCCTCTCTGATATTTTACTTGGCCTGCCACTACTGGCCTTAACAAGAACTGTGCCTGTAGTCTTCCATTTCCTCACTTAAATCTCTGTGATTTATGTAGCCTTCCCTTAAACCATAATATTGAACAATCTTTCTTTTCAGGTCATTTGAGAGGTGTTTTGAGGCCCCTATGTTGCCACTCTTTTTAGAGGAGAGTCAAAGAAATAACAGCTTGAATTGGCCACTTTAAATAACTTTTCTCATGATTGGATGCACCTGTTCAAGGGTTCATGAGCTTACCAAACCAATTGTGTTTTCCAATTAATCAGTGCTAGGTAGTTATTCAAATCAATAAAATGACAAGGGTGCCCAAATTTATGTCTAATTTGTTTTGATGCATATTGCACATTTCCTGTTATCCAATTAACCTAATTTCACTACCAAAATATTACTGTGTCCTTCAGTTATTTGATGGATCAAAATGAAATTGATGATCTAAAACCCAATTATTTATAAATGAAAATCATGGAAATTGTCAGGGGTGCCTAAACTTTTGCATAAGATGGTAAAGATTTAAAATGGGACCTAAATCAACTAATCAGCTGTCATGATTGATTGACAGCATTTCTCTTGTTTCTTGTGTTGATGAAATTGACCAACTACCTATCAGATCTGGGGTGGCCACAGGGGTGGCCAATGAGCTTTCAGGGGTGGCCCTGGCCACCCCAGGTCAGCGCCTGGATACGCCACTGCTTCTATGTCTTTGTATTGTCCTAGTATTTTCTTCAGCTGTTGTCAACTATCTCATGCCAACCCAGTATATACACACCTGTGTTTGTCCTGTTAGTTTGTCGGTCATTGTCCCCGTCGTGGATGTTCTGGTGTCATTATCCGTTTTACCCGGTCTCAGTTCAAGTCTACTTTCAGTAAGTCAAGTCTTCTGGTAACCTGAGGGTTGTTCCATAAAGGCTGCTTAGAAAAGCAATTTAAAGTCCAACACCTGACTTGAAAGAACCAAACTAATCTGCTGCGCTTAAATTTATACCAGGTACAAAAAGTCTAGATAATTGGGCGTGCAAGCTATTCTTAAGAAGCCCTGATGGTGGAGCATTGAATAAGAGGGTGAATGTAGGGAACTTTTATAATCCTTGCTTACTAATTAGAATGGTAGATCTGGAGGAGGTCATGGAACAAATAGATGTGCCGGTTATATGGGTAGGTGACTTTAATGCTCATAATCCTCTTTGGGGTAGTAGACTGAAAGATAATAATGGGAGAACGGTGGAGGAGGTTATCGACAGGCATGGGTTAGTTTGTGTGAATGATGGCAGACCTTCCAGGTTTGAAATTAAGACTCGGGAAGTGTCATGTTTAGATTTAGCATTGGCATCCAGTGACTTGGCTAGGTTTGGGGAATGGGATTCTATGGATAGATAGATACACAATAGCGAGTGATCACTTTCCACTGTTGATGAGGTCTGGGAGAACCTTGTTAACTGAAGAGCAGGCTAGTCTAATATTTTAATTATAATATAGCACTTACATCATTGGTATGAAAAATAATGGAAAGAATGGTCACAGGCAGGTTAATGTATAAACTAGAGAAGGATAGATGGTTTACGCCAGTACAAATGAATGGTACAAGGGTGGATAATTGAACACCCCAGGGATGTGTGATTAGTCCAATTCTATTCGATGTTATGTTAAATTATATCTTTCAGGATATTGAGACAAGTGTCAGACTGTTCTTGTTTGCGGAAAACGGGACGGTCTGGAAAAGGGTCAGAAATATCAAACAAACAATTGGGCGAATGCAGGTAGCCCTAAACTAGCTGGGGTGAAAAGTGGTGATTTAAAATCTCAGTGGATAAATCAAACTGTGGTTTGGTAACAAGAAAAGTGAATGTGAAGGTATTGTTTATGTATGGTCGAGCAATTGAAAGGGTTAAGGTCTTCAAATTCTTGGGGGTACACTTTGATGAGAAGCTAACATGGGGAAGACGAAGTGAAAATGTTGATAAGCGTGAGAAAGTGATTAATGTAATGCGTTCCCGCTCAGGTAGTACATGGGGTGTTGATAGGTATTCACTACTACTGATTTACAGAGCAATGATGAGGTCAGGATTGGACTATGGATGTATATGTTATGGAACAGCAGCTGAATCACAATAAAAAACCTGGATGTGATAAGGACCAAGTCTCTGGGAATATGTGGTGGGGCCCTTCGTACTACCCCAGTCCCAGCTTTATTGGTTTAGATGGGGGAGATGCCATTGTCAATTCGATGTGAGAAACTGGCGATGCAGTATGTTGTTAAAGTTTGGGGATATAAAAAAGACCACCCAGCAAAACCAGTGTTTACTAATGCCTGGGAGTGGGCATTAGGGAAAAGGAAGGAGTGTTTTTTGTTTAACATCAGTAGAAAGGTGGAGAAGCTGGGTCTGGGAGAGGCAGGATTGGCCCCACAAATGTACTGGGTAGTTATACCTCCATGGTTCCTGCCCACCCCAGAAGTGGACTTTAGAACTATATTGAAAAATCTGAAACCTCTTGACAGTAGTGTCCGAGGGTGGTGAAACAGAGTCTGGGTATGCATTGGGAGAATTATCTTCAGATCTACACAGATGGGACTCAAGATCCCCAAACTAGGAAATCAGGCTTTGCCGTTTATGTTCCTCAACTTGACATTGTACAGCTTAAACGGCTGCCTGAGGGGGTTTCGGTGTATACAACAGAGCTTATAGCTATAATTTAGGCTCTACATTGGGTGTATACAACAGAGCTTATAGCTATAATTTGGGCTCTACATTGGGTGTATACAACAGAGCTTATAGCTATAATTTGGGCTCTACATTGGGTGTATACAACAGAGCTTATAGCTAAAATTTGGGCTCTACATTGGGTGTATACAACAGAGCTTATAACTATCATTTGGGCTCTACATTGTGTGTATACAACAGAGCTTATAGCTATAATTTAGGCTCTACATTGGGTGGAGGAAGTGTTGCCAAGGAGTGGTCATATGTTCAGATTCGGCCTCAGTGATAAAAACTCTGATAGGAAACAATAGGAAAAAGAGAGGAGAGGGGTTGTGATTATTTTTTAATTCAAAACAAGGTCCAGGCAGAGCACTGAGATTTGGGCAGAGGAAGAAGACTGAGACTTGGGCATTGTGGGCTTGAATGGGATCTAGCAAAGATGGGCAAGCATGAGGATGGACCATAGATTGTAAATTATTGGATGAACTCTGTGGAATCTGCAAACAGCAGCAAACTGTTCAGCATGTGACGTTGGATTGTCTTCAATTTAAAAAGGAAAGAGAAGTTGTTCAATGCTCTAGGTCATTTGGGAATACAGAATATGACATTGAGAACCTTAAGTCCTCCGGAATATCAGTCTGAGATGGTGGAAGCCGTCATGGCTTATACCTCTGCAACTGGACTTTTCCACTGATGTGTACTTAAGCTGATCTGTGGGAGGCAGTAGAGGTGTCATGCCCATTGAAATTGAGGGGGCATGTGCCCTCTTTCCGATTTTTTTAGCCAAGTGGATTTTCCTTGTGCACACTGTGCCCCCTTAAAAAAAGTAGGTGCATGACGCTTCTGGGAGGCAGCAATATGCCGCAAGGCTTCGAGTCTGCCGGAAAGCTAGAAGAAGAAGATCAGGAATTCATCAATTTACCATGGCAACTAAGGGGAAAGAACAGAGCCTATTTAAACATATGATTACCAAAAACGCGAATACTGCAGCTATTAATAAAACAAGAAAGGCTGGCAGGAAATTATCTTCTTAATGCGTAAGTAGCAACTAAATCGACATGTACATTACTACGTTAAATTAAATATTTGTCACAATAGATACATTGAAAAGTGTGTGTGTATGAATAATTACTAACGTTTTACTGCGGCCTGTCATTGAGGGTGAAACATAAAAGTTTTTTTTTATTCTTGCATTCCTAACCAAAGCTTTTCCTTTCATAGTGATGCCAAATTCTTTGTGCTTGCTGGATCCACCAGACATCATGTTGTACCTTGTGAGTATGACAGAGTTTAAAGCACTGATTTATTGTCAAGTGGTGATTTATTAAAATGAGTCCCAGGTTAAAGGCCCATCCACAGTCTAGGAGGATGAAGAGACTGTGTCAGTATGTTTAAGGAGGCCTGAGGTAGGCACATGTTTTTTTTATTATTATTATTATTATTATTATTATTATTATTATTATTATTATTATTGGCTGCAGGATGCTGACACCCTTCTAGAGCCCTCTCAGTCTGGGACCACATGTGTCCAAGTGAATATTAAGAAATGACTAAAAAGTGCCAAGAGCACTCAATCAAAACCTACAATTCGTTCCTACAGAACCCAGAGAACATAAAGGGAGTCTACAAACGGTATCTCTTGAAAAAAATGGAAGCCATAGATACTGACAGTATACAAAACTAAAGATAAGAAAATTGGAGCTGGAAATCCAACAGCTAGAGAAAAATGCAAGTAGAACTGTCATTTAAAACAATGACACATCCTTTTTGTTTTTTGACAACATTTAATTGTATGTTTACACCCCAAACAGGCAGCTTCAACCTGAATAAAAAAAGTAATTGTGACTTGTGTGTCTGGTAAATTAAGGGGAAAGTTGAGGAGAAATTAACTTAACATGGTTTGGACCGTATTAACTAAAATAATTATTGGCATAACTGTCTCTTATTAACCGTGCCTGTTTCATTGTCCTCAAAAAGCTTCAATGCCCCAGTCTTCCTCTACAACCATCCTTGGTTGCCTCTCTCTCCTCAGACAGGCAACATTATGTAGCACAAGACGTGCAACTACAATGTCACATGCCCTTTGTGGAGTCATTCTGAAGTAAATTAGGCACTGGAACCTTGACTTGATGAGCCCAAATGCCATCTCTATATGAGCTCTTGTGCATGCATGGGCAATTTTGTATTTGTGCTGTGCCCCAGTTTGGGTATCCTGCTCGGGAGTGAGGAGATTAGGCAGGCATGCATATCCCTTGTCTCCCAACAAACCTCCTGAGAATTCACCAGAATAAGAGTTTTTTTAACATAAAATTTGGTGAAGGTATTTTAAAGCTGTAGTTTTTGCCATATGTTAAGTGACTAACATTACTTGTGCCATTTGATTGGAAAGAGAGGCCCGAAAGATTCTGCAATCATGCACTGAGCCAGGCCATTTTGCCTCTACGTTTGTAATGATGTAGGATTGTTACTGCATCACAGATCAGCTAAATAATTAAAAATGTAGGTCACTACACTGGACTTACATACTTATAAAATTGTTACTGCATTTGAAATGAACAGAACACTGGTGCCCAGCTTATTGTACAGAACAATCGGTTCCACAGTAGTAGCCTACAATGTAATCTAAGTGAGACTGTACCTGTACATTGATGCTGTGTAATGATTTTCACCGATATAATTGGGAAAGCTACAAAAGTTAAGAATATGGTTTCCCATTGAATGTGTCACCTGATTCACATACTACAGCTCCTCACCTTTCCATTGATGAAAGAAAGAAAAGATTTAACCAAAATCAACATTTTGACAATGTTATTGCAACAATCAACAATTCCTGACTTTGCACTGCCCCCTATTGGCCAAATATGGTTTCCCGTTGAATCTGTCTGTCACCTGATTCACATACTACAGCTCCTCACCTTTCCGTTAATATTTCACATGTCCATATATACTGTGGAATTATCCAGCTAAATTGCTGAAACAGGCATTTTTTAAGATGGAATCAACTTAAGGGAAACCGGAGGCGAATGTGGAGCCAAGTTCAGCATCGTCCCTTCTCTTAAATCTATACCGTTCATGCAGGTAGTAAAAAAAAAAGGGTCTGCCCTGTCCCTGAAAGTACGAGAACTGTGCCATGTGGAAATTTGTAACCACTTTGTGGCTACAATAAAACAGACTTCTGCTTTACCATGTCAAATATTGGACTGCATCACCTGTCTTTGTGTTCCTAATTAGTCTTAGTATTTAATGTTCCCTCTGTTACTTGGTCTGCATGTGTCAATGCTGAATTTAACCTGTGCATGTGAGAAGGGGTGCTGGAGAGCGTGTTATTTCATTAATTTCCATCCGTGCCGATATCATGTTTGTCGTAGGGAATGTATGTTTATATTTAGTCTATGCATGTGGAAGTTGTTGATTCGTGTCTGTGCCACATATTGCACTTTACATAATTACTTCACGAAACTAGTTACATTCTATAGACATAATCAGCCCTCATTAGCATACTCGGTACAACTATTCATTAAAAAGAGAGTGAAGTGGATTTCCTGCAGTCTGCCTCCTGACTACACCAAGCCATGTTACAGAGTGAGGGAGACAGAAGGCGTCAAAGAACCAGAAGATATTGAGAACACTTCTACAGATTGTAGTATCATTTATTTTCACAGTACAGATAAAGTTGCATTTACTAATATTGTATCAGGCCTTGCTCTCTCTGCTCCTCACCTGTTGTTATTCAGTTTGTAGAGATTGCTCCCCATAAAGGGATGACTCATGGTTAGTTTTGGGATATTTTAACACCCTGAGGTAACAGTTCTTGTTTAACCGACTTATGCATTTTGAATACTTATATATTTGACTATGCCTGTATTGTATATTGTTCTAAAAACTAGTGCTGGATAAAACTGTAAAACCTATTGTATGTTGTTTATGTGTTACACTTTTCTGTTAAAAATACATTACTTCACTGTTAAATATACTCTTGCACTGTGTTTATAACAGAAATATGCTGTAAAATATACGTAACAGCCAACATTCTGTAAGATTTCCCAGAATGCTTTGCTGCACTGTTGGTTTTTCAGAAAAGTTTGTTTAAATATATTTTGTGCTTCAAGCATTCATGCATTGAACACTTTGTTTCATTATTAATGTTAATGTAGTTTAGCTAGTCATGGTCTATTAGTGAGTGATTCACCATTGCAGTTCTTATGAATGCAGGTTGTGGGTGATAAATATTACAACTTTTGGATATCCGCTCAGATATGATATGTGGATCATTAAACTTTAAATTGGGTTACATTAAAGTTGTGTTTTATAATACAGACTGTTAAATTCACAATAGTCTTATTTAATGGTAAGAATTTGTATTTTCACAGTGAAATACATTATAAAAATGTACCTGTAAAATCAAAAGTACTGGGAAAGTTCTACTATATTTATTACTGGAAAATGTTCTACCATATATATTACAGTTAAGTAACTACCTTTTCCCTGTAAATTTACAACATATTACTGTCAACAGAGTTTGGATTCTAATCTTGTTTTATGGAACAACTCTCTGGCGTGTTACTCTAGTGTTATTTTCCAGTTCCAGTATCTGAGAGTTTAGTTTCTACACATTGTTTTTCTGAGGGGTACTTATATAAGTTTCCTTTGGGAAAATATACATTGCTATTTGGAAAACACATCGGCCTCCTGCTATTCCTACTATGCCTACACATCGCAACACAGGATCTGTAAATAATTTTGAAAAATGTTTTTAAAAGAACCATTTTTCAGTTCTGAGTAGATCTAAAAAAAATTCCCTTATGGCCTCATTATGAAGAACCTCAAATGTTTCATATTGAACCAATTTTAAGAGTGTGGATCATGGAGAAGTTGACTTCAGGGAATGTCCTTAACTACCCCACCTGGATATCAAGACAGCTGTTATACATTGCTAGTGACTTGGTCAAGGATAGTTAATGTCTGCTGCATCATGCGTGTTATTCTGGCCTTTTGATTTTTTTTTAGCAAAAACTATCTTTCACAACTTTAATGCCAAATAAAGCATTAAACATTTAAAAAAAACATAGAAAAAAGTACCCGCAAGATATGGAAGAACACTGAAGTTGGACAAAAACAAAAAACTTTCCACTAGGGAAAAAAGGCCTCATAGCAACAATTGTTTTTGGCAACCTCCAGCTTCTCATGGTTCAACACCCAAAGGGTTGATTTCCTGGCCAAAACAGATGAGCCAGCAGAAAGAGTACAAACAAGACAGACGAAATAAAAGAGAGGCCTGAAAGATAGAAAGTGGAGGGAGGTGGGTTTTTCAGGAATCGACTTGGGGGTTCCTCAAAAGGTGTTGACGTCAGAGCTTGGATAGCGCATTGTTGAGCGTACATATCCACGTTTCTTAGTTCCTAGTTGTTATGAGATCAAGGAGTGTACACGTTTCCAACCTCACCGCAGGTATTTATTTATTCAATAAACTTAGTTGTCAAGGGGCAAATATTTTAGCTTAATTTGAATGTGTTTTGTTTTGTTAGGCCTAAACATAACATTGTCCTAATCAGCCCTCATGAGACCATATAGTGCATTTAGTATAATTATCAGTACAATAAGGTATATACTTTAAATCATTCTGGTATGAACAAAGTGCTACCGTTATATACTAATATTATACATTTAAATCAAAGTATCAAGTTTCTGGAAATGTATATATATTTAAACACCTTAGATGCGCAAAACAAGTAAGAGTAAATGTTAAAGATATTATTATTTGTTATTTAAATACTATTTTAGTGCATTTAATATCAATTTCCATGTACAGGTAAACATTTGAACTTCATTAACTTATTGTTCTGCATGGATCTTTGCAGTCACAGCTTATTTCTGAAACCCAAATCTTGAGTCATGTTTCTGGCTGTCACAGGACTGGAGCTCAGGATATTCTCCTCCTCAGACAAAGCAAGCCACAGAAAATCCAACGTTTGAGTAAGCCTGCTGGGGCCTGAGCTCTGAGTTAAGAACAGTTGATCCATGTCAATGTTTAAACCAGTGCAGCAGTAGATTCATTCATCCAGTCTTATCCAGCCTCCTTAAAACATTGCTTTTTTTCTGTGAGTGAAAAAGTGGAGGACACTCATCGTGTATTACTTATACAGTATATGCATGTGTTATAGGCATATTATAAACAGGGTGGTTCACGTTTTACTGTTTGACATTACTTTTTAACCAGTTTGCCATAGCAAAAAGGCATCTCGATGATTTGTGGTAAATTGCCAATATACCACGACTAACTGTTCTGTCCACAACCCTCTATTATGTGTGGTGCATAACAACAGCTCTTAGCTGTGGTGTAGCATCAAATTTACCTATGCAGCAAAAACTTTTAAAGTAAAAAAAAGTTTTGAACTTTCAGGAAAATTGCATTTATCCAGGAAATGTGGTGGATAATACCTGCAGTGATGTACCTGACAATCTCATCAAGAGAGACACAGTACACTAGAAAAGAATGCTCAGACTTTAACTGTCAGGAAAAAAAACCCTGCAAAATTGATTTTGTTCTATAAGTGGTTGAACAATGCTAATCTCCAGTTCTATATCCGGGACTCCAGAGCAGAGGAGAAGCTCCACTGTGTGGTCGAGAAGTAGGGGAAGCTATCTGATTCTGGCCGGGAGGTGGATTCCAGGGACTTGCTTGTGGCCGATCCAGGCTGTGTGAGAAACTCTCTGACATGGCGCGGCAGTGAGTGGAGCAGCCAGTCCTCTACCAGCAGACCTTTTCCATGGAGTCCTGAACAGCAGCTCAGCTCCATGGGCAACTCCTCCAGGCTGTTGCTGCGCAGGTCCAACTGAGACAGCTGGCATAGATTTTTCAACCCTGGAGGCAGGGATACCAGGGAGTTATGGGATACATTCAGGCTCCGCAGCTCCAAACAGCGGCTAAAGAGCTCAGGAGGCAGGCTCTCCAACCTGTTCCCACTCAGGTCCAACTCAGTGAGAAATGTCAGCGCCCCAACCTCTGCTGGCAGCTCTTCCAACAGGTTGCCAGCCAGTAGGAGGTGACGTAGACAGTGGAGGTTGAAGAGGGCCAAGGGCAGGCTCTGGAGCTGGTTGCTCCCCAGGTCAAGGTGCTCCAGGACACGTAGCACACCAACACTGGCTGGCAGGGCCAGAATGCGATTGTGAGCCAGCTTTAGGCAGGACAGGCGGCGGAGGTGGGCCAGTCCCAGCAGCTCCTCCAGAGTACGCAGGTTGTTGTGCTGCAGGTCCAGGGTTCGCAGGCTGGTGATTGCCAGCAGGGCTGAGGGCAGACGCTCCAGTTGGCAACCCTGCAACTGCAGCTCAGTCAGGCCCAGCACGCGCCGCAGCCCTGTCAGAACCAGCAGCCTTGAGCCCTCGTTGTGGACCTTCAGCTTCACCAGGCTGCCCGCCACCTCCCCCAACTCTCCCGGCAAGCGCTGCAGCATGCCCCTGAGGACAAGCGTCCGGAGGTGACGCAGCTGCCGGATGCTCCCCAGGGCCCAGCCGCGGCCCACCCCGCCCTCACAGCCCAGCCGGCCAGTCAAGTGCAGCTCCTGCAGTCCGCGGAGTAAGTAGACCCAGCCGGGGATCTCGGCAGCCTGGGTGAAGGTGAGGTGGAGGATCTCCAATCGCTCCTGTAGAACTATCAGTGCACCAGGCTCGACGGCTGCAGTACAGTGGTACAAATGGAGCTCCCTGTTGGGTTATATAAAACAGGTAAAGCCTAGGTGAAGAACAGCTCAAGGGGTTGCACATACCATACTGTAGGTGAAGTGTATTTTATCACTGGGTGTATTTATTGTTGGGTACATGGCGTACCTGAGTGAAGTCATGTTGGCCACCTGCGTGGGGAGTTTGGCGTCTGTGATAAGCTCCAGCTTGAGAACAACGAGCTGGCTGAGGGTGAAGAGGGCGGGGGGCAGGCGCGGCAGGGCAACCAGCTGCAGCACGAGCCGTCCCTCAGGGTCCAATGTGGTCATGGACTTCAGCCTCACGGCCCCCCACTGCCGCTCCAGGCTCTCCTCCAGGAGGCGCGTCTCACTGACAGGGGACAAAAAAGCGGAGAGACGCTGGGCCAGCAGGGGGTCATACTGGTCAGCCATGTGCAGCAGGAAAGCCAGGTCGTTACACAGGTCAGGGACATCCCTCATGGAGCCCAGCTCACTCAGTGTGTTGAATGAGTACTGACGGAGGCAGCTAACAGATGAAAAAGCACAAACAATCTAGATAGTTAATAGTTAAGAGCAAAGGTAGGAACATTGTGATATTCTTCAGCCCAAATCAAGTCACAGCAGATGAGAATATAAAATGCAAATACAGTCCCCAACATTGCCTTCAGACACATCAAATCAATGTCAAAAAGCAGCTGGTTTTACCTCAATACCAATTAACAATTAGTAATAGTAACAATTAAGTTCCTTACTCTGTGATTGACAACAAAAAAATACTAGCAATTTCTCCAGGCCAGAATTTTGTCAGGACAATCTGTGTATAGTCGCAAGCTAGACAGCTAGTTCCGCCATCTTTGCACAGCTACAGTCGAGCGGCTCTCCCTGCTGATCCATCGCGGCTCCAGCGGTCGACATCACCTGTCTTCTGTCATCACCGTTCTTTCTCCCAATCTACTTACATGTTTGTAATTGTCTCGTAATCAAATACACTGCTAAAGAAAATTTGGGGAACATGCAATCACAGTATAACAACAAGTCAATTAGACTTACGGGATATCTATCTGTCCAGTTAGGAAACACAAGTGATTGTGGATCAATCACCTGTTTTGGTGCAAATGAAAGTGACAACAGGTGCACTGGAGAGGCAACAGCAAGACAACTCCCAAAAAGGGAAAGGTTTTGCAGGTGGCCACAGACAATTGATCTCTCCTTATCTTTCCTGACTGATTCTTCTGGTAGCATGAGCAGGTACCTGCAGTTTCAGGTTGCACAGGTAGTCCAGCTCTTACTTGCCATACTTGCCATCTCAAGATGGTTTGCTGTGTCTCCCAGTACAGTTTCAAGTGTATGGAGGAGAAACCAGGAGATGGGCCATTACACGAGGAGACCTGGACAGGGCCGTAGAAGGGTATCAACCCAGCAGCAGGATTGGTATCTGCTCCTTTGTGTGAGGAGGAACAGAAGGAGCACTGCCAGAGCCCTACAAAATGACCTACAGCAGGCTACTGGTGTGCAGGTTTCTGACCAATATGTCAGAAGGCTGCCATGAAGGTCCAATGTCCTTCAGTGGGACCTGTGCTCACAGCCCAGCACTGTGCAGCTTGATTAGCATTCGCCAGAGAACACCAAACTGGCAGGTCTGCAATTTGCGCCCTGTTCTGTTCACAGATAAGAGCAGGTTTACGCTGAGCACATGTGACAGCCATGAAAGATTCAGGAGATGCCGTGATGAACGCTATGCTGCCTGCAACATCATCCAGCATGACCGGTTTGGCAGTGGGTCAGTGATGGTCTGGGGAGATATAGCCTTGAAGGGTCGCACAGACCTCCACGTGCAAGCCAAAGGTACCCTGACTGCTGTTAGGTACCTGGATGAAATCCTCAGACACATTATCAGATTTTGCACTGGTGCAGTGGGCCCTGAGTTCCTCCTGGTGCAGGACAATGTCGGGCCTCATGTGCCCAGAGTGTGTAGGCAGTTCCTGGATGACGAAGGCATTGATTCTATTGGTCTTGACTGGCACAGCCTTTGATTTAAATTTTTAACTTTAATTTCGGCGTGAGTCTGAAACCAGTTCTCAATCGGTTGGTGATTTTGGTTTCCATTGACCGTTGTTACGTCATTTTGTTCTCAACTAATTATACAATTTACAGAAAAATGTCTTGAGACTTGATGTGTAATTTGAGTGTTCCCTTCTTTTAAGCAGTGTATGTTACCCTGCCTAAATGTCTTTGTGAGTGATTGTTATACATGACCCTCGATTGTACTACAAATAGTAGTCTATGTGTTGGATTTATTTTCCCAAGACATTGCCTAGCCCATCCTATTGTGTAGTAGACTATGAATTTGGTCACTTTGTTTGTGTGGTCTTTAATACATCAAAATATTCACCCGCAACTACCCGACCAATACGAACCCCCAACTACCCAACCAATACGAACCTCCAACTACCCAATCAATACGAACCCCCAACTACCCAACCAATACGAACCCCCAACTACCCGACCAATACGAACCCCCAACTACCCGACCAATACGAACCCCCAACTACCCGACCAATACGAACCCCCAACTATCCAACCAATATGAACCCCCAACTACCCGACCAATTCAAGAACCACAAATACTCAACAAATATGAACCCCGAACTACCTGACCAAAATGAACCCCTAACTACCCGACCAATTCAAGAACCACAACTACCCGAACAATACAAAAACAGCAACTACTCAAACAAAATGAACCCCCAACTACCCGACCAATACAGGAACCACAACATTTCGACCGATATCAACACTCAACTACCTGACAAATAAAACACCTAAGTACCTGAACAATACATACCCCCAATTACCTGACCAATACAAGAACAACAATTACTCAACCAATATATAACACCCAACTACCCAAACAAAACAAATTCCTCAACTACACGACCAGTACCCGACCTGTGTAGGATCCATCTCAGGGTATAGAGGCTCAGCAGACCGAACAGCCCCACCAGACTGACGTAGGCCAGCAGCAGCTTGTGAAGCACTGAGGCCAGGTCATGGGTACACTCAAAGGCACTGTAGCCAGTCAGGTCATGGGCCTGGGGCATGCAGGTGTGGATGAAGGAGATGGAGCCTGTCAGTGGGAGGGTGTAGCTCAAGATCAGCACCACCAGCAGCAGCTTAAAGAGCGTCTGGGCCAAGTAGACCTACAGCAGGAAGCGAGGAGGGAGCAGGTACAGTAAATGTGGAGGTAATGTAGAGGGACTGTACATACGATAGCAGATGAGAGTCTTACAGTAATGATCTGCTGACCTTGTAGATGACATCGGAGTTCTCGCAGTGCGTACGGAATCGGCGTACCCTCTCGAACAGCGCCCTGGCCTGCTCCCCATCGCTCCGATCCAAACTGGCCACCCGCTGTGAGCTGTCCAGCACCAAAGGGGGTTTGGAGGCCGCGTTACGGGTCCAGGTGGGAGACACCGAGGACAGAGAGGAGGTCCGCGATAGAATGGTGGGGCAGGGCGAGGGTGGGGCGGTGGACATGCAGTCCGGCCTCCCCAGGAGGGGGCTGTCTGTGCCCGAGTCTAGGCTGGATTGGCGGTTGCGAGGTACGGAGGGTGTGGATGGGGGGAGAGGAGAAAGTGTATGGGTATTTTGGCTGGTCTCCTCTCCTTCCTCCTGGCGGGCGGCATGTGATAGAGCTCTGGATGTCCAGGGGGACTCGCAGCACTTGGCAAGGATGGTGATGAAGTGCTCTATGCGGGCGGAGGTGAGGGGGAAGTGGAACCAGAAGCAGCCGCTGGCCAACAGCACCAGAGACTGGAGCAGAGCCACGTAGGGGTAGAAGCGTGAGTACCAAGGGAGGGCCTCATGGTAGCACACCTGGCTGATGTATATATACTGCTGGTAGTCAAGATGGGTACGCCTGCCACTGGCCGGGGTCCAGGGGTTGTCTGGGGTTGTAGAGGGCTCTGTTGGGGGTCTGTTATTGGGGTGGTGTCGATGGATGGCCCCAGCCACACTGGATGTGCTGTGGTTGGTGAGTGGGGTGTGGAGGTCAAGCGGGAGGCACACAACTCGGTCACGAGACAGCAGCAGAGTACCTGACAGCACAGACACCATCAGCATCAACACAACCAGGTAGTCCATGAACACCTCCCACCACGGCTTCAGCAGCTTGGACCCACCCTGCCGCTCGCTGAGTGAGGCCAGCTCTGACAGGCTGAACATGGCTTCAGGTGGGTGGAGGGCTTGCTAACAAAGGGCACAGGGACTGCTGTCCTCAAATCTAACACTTGGTGTGTCCGGATCCAGCCTTAATAGAAAACCTCAAAGATACTCATAGTAAACTTCCAGTGAGATCCAACCCAACATTAAGGAAACACTGGTATGGGAGTTTTACCTGTAGGGAAACACAAACTAATGAGAGAAAGACATAGCAGAGTGGTACAGTCATGTGCAAAAGATTAGGCACCCCTGACAATTTCCATGATTTTCATTAATAAATAATTAGGTGTTTGAATCAGCAATTTCATTTTGATCTATCAAATAACTAAAGGACACAGTAATATTTCAGTAGTAAAATGAGGTTTATTGGATGAACAAAAAATGTGCAATATGCATCAAAACGAAATTAGACAGGTGCATACATTTTTTTATATGATAAGGAAGACCTAAAGCTTTAATTCAAAGCCTTTGTGAATAAACAATTTAAACCATGGCATGTCAAGAGTAAAGCATCCTGAGACCATTCATGTGTGGGGTTGCTTCTCAGCCAAGGGAGTGGGCTCACTCACAATTTTGCATAAGCCATGAATAAAGAATGGTACCAACACACATCCTCCGAAAGCAACTTTTCCCAACCATCCAAGAACATGATGGAGCCCCTTGCCATAAGGCAAAAGTGATAACTAAGTGGCTCTGGGAACAAAACATCAACATTTTGGGTGAATGGCCAGGACACTCTCCAGACCTTAATCTCATTGAGAACTTGCAGTCGATCCTCAAGAAGTGGGTGAACAAACAAAAACCCACAAATTCTGACAAACTCCAAGCATTGATCATGCAAGAATGGGCGGCCATCAGTCAGGATGTGTCCCAGAAGTTAACTGACAGCATGCCAGGACGGATTGCAGAGGTCTTAAAAAAGAAGGGTCAATACTGCAAGTATTGACTCTGCATAAACTTAATGTAATTGTCAATAAAAGCCTTTGACACGTATATGCTTGTAATTATACTTTAGTATACCATAGTAACTAATGACAAAGTGATCTAATAACACTAAAGCAGCAAACTTTGTGGAGACCAATACTTGTGGCATTCTAAAACTTTTGACCAAAACTGTAGGCTACAAGTAAAAGTAGCCTATACTTTTCCGGGCACAGCTGAGTTCACAAGTTTCGGGAAGTTCCTAATTGAGACCAAAATGACCAGTAAAGAGAGTTCATAACTAATCAATGATTCTGTGAAATTAATACAAAGAGGCAAACAACGAATAATTGTGGTGAATAGGTAGTAATAAAGTCCCGTTACCTGGTCATTTGAGTTTTATTTAACTGCGCTTTGATGTGGTCATTGGAAAATAGACTAGGGAACAAGTGGACCCAAACCACGCCAGGAAAAGCCCCCCCCCCCCCCCCCCACAGCATCTGCATTCTTTATGTTTGTCAACTTCATGTTTTCCTTTAATTTGTCACCCTTCTGTTTAATATGTATTAAATATATATCACACATCTATGACGCAAACGTATACCACATTTGTATGATTAAAAACATATTATATTTTCAACAATATATTTTTATATTTTATTGCAATTAGGCCTGGAGTGAAGATAAGTCTTGATTTGTTTGATCAAAATAATTACAGTTTTTCGTGGGAATTAAAATGGGGCAATTCGGGATCCACCATAGTTATTTCAATATTTTGTGGTTTACCCATAATAGATGTTTTTATTTTATTTTGTAAATATATATAACAATTCTGCACAGATTACCCAACAGAATAGGCTACCCCAGAGATTACCCGACTCTCCCCTAGACATCCTAACTCCTATTCGCCCGTTAATCTAAAGGATAAGTGGGTCACCGAATGTTCCCATTTCTCATATTTACAATGTATTACTATTATGTGAGTATGACAGTTAAATGCAGTAAGTATTAAGGCTACGATTTGAGTTGATTAACCAGACTGAATGAGTTCACCTATTCTGAATAGCCAAGGCTAATTGTTAAACCACACAATGCAAAAACATTAAAACATACCTGCAATCAAATGACGTTCATCAATTTGTCTATAACCCTCTTCACAAAAACCTATTATTGCATTTAATCAAACGGTGTCGAGAAAAAAAGATATGCTCGTGGCGCACCGCTATGGGGTGACTAGTCCGGTACTGTCCGGTTCTTTCGAGAGTAAACTTCATTACAAACTTTTCTAATGAGAGGGGTGACTGGTGTAAAGTGTGGGATCGACGCCGCGCATTGATAGTCACGGGGTTTGGGCTCTCTAAAGGTTGTCATGGCGAAGGAGGGATCCACTTATTCGAACGACAATAAATCTAATTCGGCACAGTCTTGTGTTACTTTCAGAACAACTGGGAACTTGAAAAAAAAAGGTGGTGTAACAATGTGGAGCTGTGATTCCTGAGTTTCCGATTTGGAATTACTAGTTGGATTACAGTTTAGATATTTACATATTAAACCAAGGCATTAAAAAAAAACAAATTTAACCTTTATGGGCACGTTGACAACAATTTCTCATGGTCTCAGGATGCTTTTCAACGACGACCTGGCCAACATAAGGCAGAACGGTGCAATTTGAGACTGTTAGGCATACCCATACATAAATACAAAATACACATGAATTACACAAAGAATAAAAAGAAAATAATGTAAAAATTACACGAGCAATGGTTTAAGTATAGCCTATGTACAAATAGTGCAACAGAACTGTGTGTAAAGTGGCAGCCAAATACAATGTAATAAATGAAAACTTGAGCAAGACTGTGAAAATGGATGTTGTCCAAAAAAGCAGATGATAAATAAGATGTAAATAATATGCTGTGCAAGTCAGTGTGTACAAAGGCACCATATGGGACAAAAGCTAAGCCACTAGATCAGATGGGGAGAGGTAGCATACATGTGAGGGGGGGGGGTCAGCATGTGCAATAATCAGACAGAAGCTCTGATAATCGTGATTTAAAGGATGTGAGGGGGACCGTGTTCACAAGTTTCAGTATCTTCTGTAGCTCGTTCCAGTTGTAGGAGTTTCAGTCATTTTTACCAGGGTGTGTTTGGCAGTGTAGGTGAAGGAGGGCTTTTTGCGGAATAGAAAGCCAATCCTAGATTTTATTTCAGATTGGATATGGTTAATGTGACACTGGAATGAAAGTGAACAATCTAACCAGACACCTAGGTATTTGTAGGTATCCACGTATTCCAGTTTCGACACATCCAGAGTGGAGTCAGGCTGGCGGGTACGGGCATCAGTAAACATGCGTCAGCCACTTTTGCTGTTCTTTGGGAAATGCATTTAGATTATACAGAGTTACACAGATATATTAATTAGGGCCTATAGCCCCAATCAGTGCATACACTGGCATATAAAAGGAACAATATATACAAGGAGTCCAATTCTCAGTCTTATGTCCATTCCAGCCCATCCTGGGCTGAATGTGACAGTAACGCAAATTCATTTAATTAGTTACTTTCAATAAAGAGTAACGCAGAAAAGTAACTGAGTATCTAGTTACTT
>JACXGM010015742.1:8346-21094 GCA_016801145.1 Umbra pygmaea
TTTAGATGCTAACAGTGGTTTAGTTCCTTTAGATGCTAACAGTGGTTTAGTTCCTTTAGATGCTAACAGTGGTTTAGTTCCTTTAGATGCTAACCGTGGTTTAGTTCCTTTAGATGCTAACCGTGGTTTAGTTCCTTTAGATGCTAACAGTGGTTTAGTTCCTTTAGATGCTAACCGTGGTTTAGTTCCTTTAGATGCTAACAGTGGTTTAGTTCCTTTAGATGCTTACAGTGGTTTAGTTCCTTTAGATGCTTACAGTGGTTTAGTTCCTTTAGATGCTAACCGTGGTTTAGTTCCTTTAGATGCTAACCGTGGTTTAGTTCCTTTTTGTAAATGACACAAATCATCATGGGTGAGCGGGGCTCTGCGTAGCATATTGGGCCGAGTCACTGCCTTTCATGTCAAATTACATCACAGTAGTCAGCAGTTCAAGCCTGACGATGACTACTCAGATGTTGCCTGGAAGCCCCAGCCAGATGCAGTGCAAATTGGCACAGTTCTGACATCTGATATGGCTAGAATTTCTAAGCTTTTATTCCTGGCTTTACATCTTCACAGGAAATGGTCTGTAGCTGCTGCATTTCGATTACGATCAGCAAGCTACTCCCTTCTCTAATAAAGTATATTCTATCTACGGTACTATAGGTTATATCTACCACCTTGAAGTGTCTTCGTTTATTTATCTGTAAAGTTTGTCTATACACAACTGTAGTATCTGGAGATTGTTTGCACACCACATCTGAGTGTCCTTTAATATCCTGAATATCCATTAGGATTCAGAGTGAATTTGCATTCCCTGTATTTATTTTCTCATTCTTTCGACTGTCTACATGAATGACAACGTACCTCTCCCCTGAAGGGAATCTCCTTGACTCGCCTAGCGTCTGTCATGTTAGTTGCTCCTGAGGGACATGTACACCACCACACATACACACACACACACCAGAAACAATACACCACACACACATGCACACAATTTGACTCTGTGGTGGAAAAGATACACTGTACCAATAATACAGTGTTGCTTGAATGTATGTGAAAGTATTGTGCAATTATACATGGTTTTAGTGTTCACTATGACATTTTCATTTAAGCAGAACCAGTCTTTTAAATGTGCCATTACATGTTTATATTTGCCAATTCTATATGTTGGTTTAAATTAAATCCTGTGTTTAAATTGAAAGTATTTGTAGTAGTAAAACAAAATGAAGACAGAATTAGTTATGGTGTATGCAAAATGAAATATGTCCAAAATTAAATGTTAAATTAGGTTTATTTCACCTTAAAAGATTTGTAAGTTAGAAATCCATTTTTATTTTTTATTTATCCAGGTGGCCAAGATAAAAGCAAAGGTGCAAGAAGACAAAGTTAAACATAAATTACACAAGTTACACAAGGGAATAAACATAGAATAAAAAAAATACAAGATGCGAATATTCAAAGTAAATGATGTAGGTCCATGTATAATATGAATTGGAGAGAGATTAATTGGTGTGTAATGTAGCAAGGAAAAAATTGAGTATTGAGTGAGGGCCGGCCAACTAGTGCATATATGGTAGGTTGCAGCGGTGGGTGTTAAATGGGACATTGGTGACAAACCGGATGGCACTGTTATAGACTACGTCTAATATCCTCAGGAGGGAGTTAAAAGCATTTCTGTAAATTACATCACCGAAGTCTAGGATTGGTAGAATAGTAATTTTTACCAGGGCGTGTTTGGCAGCGTGTGTGAAGGAGGCCTTGCTGCGAAGCCAATCCTAGATTTACTTTTGGATTGGAGATGGTTAATGTACTGGAATGAAAGTGAACAATCTAACCAGCCAACTAGATATGTGTAGGTATCCACATATTCTAGTTTAGACCCATCCAGAGTGGAGATACTGGTAAGGCTGTCGGGTAAGGATAGTGTGTGGTTGAAAAGCATGCCTTTGGTTTTGATGGAATTTAGGAGCATTTGAAGGCCATGGAAGGAATGTTAAACGGCATCTAAGATTTAGGTAAGACAGAAAGACATCTGAATTAGATATATTTATTGAAACTTAAACAAAAATCATGGGTTATTATAGAGGATTCTTCTCATCGCTTAAGTTCTAAATTTCAGTTGTTACCATCAAGGAGACTGTTTAGAAAGCCTAGGTCGAGTAAAAATGTGTACGAGAAGATATTAATATGAGTAGGGGTGGATATGTAGGCTAAACATGGGTACAAAAGAATATATATTTTTATGTTGTGTTGGTGTCCTTGTGTGGTGTATAGTAAAGACAAAGACTAATTTCCACTTGTAGACAATAAAGAACTAAACTAAGCTCTTTTGGAGGTTATTAGGCACAGAGTTCAATGTAGGGCCGGATGTGTATAAAATGGTGTCATCTGCGTAGATTGTCACCAGCAGCAAGAGCAATATCATTGATCTACACAGAGAATATCAATAATTATCGTTTTATTATTTACCAGTTGACTGTGAATCTCACCATTCACACCATGTAGTCTCTGAGGAGTCAGGGAGAGGGTAATGAGAGCTAGTGTTGCCACGATAACAAACGTTCGACTTAGAAGAATCAAAATATTAGATACCAACACCATAATCCCTACTAGACCATTTATTAATCTAGAAGTGGACATACTTCCAAAATATCCCCAAGAGCCGCTCGAAAAATCACAAATCAGGTAAATGTCAGCCCAAGTATCACACTTGGAGATTTGGAGACCTCCCTTGCCGCGTCTCATGCTTTATTATTAACCGGAACTTTGAATCAAAATGGCATTAATGAGAGGGACGTGCAGGTTTTAGCATCTGCTGTCAAATAAGAACCAAATCACCTGTCTAAACCTGTCTCTCTGTAAGAGGCTCTGGATAAGAGTACCTGCTAGATAGCTAAAATGTTAATGTCAGAGACCACCTGAATTAAGAGACGGGTCATTTTTAGAAGTGCGTCCACTTCTACGCCGAGTTGCCCTCATGATTAAAGGGAACAATGATGAAAGTCAATCACTTACCCTTGTTCCTAAATTGACCAAGTTCACTTTCTTTCAAGCAGCACTATACATGTGATGTTATAGGGCAGTCCCTTTTCCCCTGATTTAACGTCTCTGTTTGGCACTGTCTTTCTCACTCCTGTTTCCCTACAGTATTGCCATGGCGACCAAGGAGAACATGACATCCCAGAGAGGGATGTTAAAGTCCATTCAGAGCAGGGTCAACACTCTGGCCAGTATCCTGTACAACACACAATGAACTTTATGCTGAATTAAGATGTTCAACATGCATGACAGTACATGACTTGGCTTTAACTCTTAAATGCTACTTAGCCAACGTGCAACTTCAAACAATAGTATTGCAATTGAAGAACAACCGGCTGGAATTCAGATAACAAAGAGATACTGGTTGACGGACATCTTATTGAACTTTTGATCTTCTAAAGTTGTTACTCAGACATCATTTGGGCATTTATCCAAACACCTGATTTCATCATTGTTTTGAATGAACCATGTAGAAGTTGGCCTCCATTATTGCCAAAAAAAGTTGTCATTATTATTACTCTCGGTTGCTCTCCTTAACTTTCTCCTCCCTCCAGATCGTTTCCCAGCCATCAACAACCTTATCCAGCGAATCAACCTGCGGAAGCGGCGGGACTCCCTGATTCTGGGTGGAGTCATTGGAATTTGTACCGTCCTTCTTTTGCTCTACGCTTTCCACTGATGGCGGACAGTGTTGTGAAGGAATTGTTACTCTGCGTTGGTGTCATCAGAATCTGAACTCTGATTGATGGGCTCTAGTGATTGGAGGATGCTCAGCAGACAGACAGCTGTTTGGTCCAGTCAGATAGCAGGACTCATGGTGGTCAGCAGGGCTACCTAAAATGTAATTATGAGTGTGAGGGGATGAGGAGGTTCGGTCGGTGTTTGGGAGGATGGTGAGACAGAAGTATCTTATTTTACTAATTTTTTTTATTCCTTTATTTTTTCTTAAGTAATGTTAAGGGAATGGAGACCAAATGTACAAATATTACTAGATTTTAAAGAATTATATATAAATAACACTCACTTCCAAGAAGATCTTGAAGGCCCTGAAGACGGCGGAAACGAAAGACACTGTTTATGTCAACGTTGTTGATTTCGAGGTTAAAGGATTTTTTGTTGAATGGTCCTTTTTTAATAGAGGTTTAGGAGGTTTGTCATTAAAATGGGCTGTACAATGTGCATTATTAATAAATTATTCATATACAATATGTACATGTATAAAGTGTGTGATACTAGACACTCAACGTTCTATTTTTCAATATCTTTTATTTGAACTTCAACATGTATTGAGAATTGTTTGATCAGTGGAGCCTATTGATGAAGGTCCAGTTCTGTTGTACTGCATGGATGAATTCATTGGCACTGTACTCTACACAATTGCCACCAACAGGTGTGTTGTTGAACCAAATCTCTTAATCTTTCACTTCTGACATATTTTGTTACCTTTAAATTACATTCTGGACTTTCTAGTTCCGCAAACAGTTGGACTAGAAAGTGTGTTTCATTTGAGGGGATGGGTATGAAATAATTTTTCAATACAAATGTTTTGGACTAAATTGTGGTCAATTTGCAGTGTACATGTTTTTATAAATCAACCATAAGCTCCTTCAAAAATTTGCCCATTGCTGAATGTAGTTGTTTATTGCATTAGATTCTGGAAGAATCTTCAACTATGCTTTACATGGCTCTTAGATCCTCATCCTAAGCTGCCGTAGTAACTGAAGACTTGACACTAACCGAGATACACAGGTTCAGTTGAAATGCACAGACTCTTAAGGGGTCGACATTCAGTCTTCTAATGCTACTTAATGATCATCGCGTTACTTTGCCAAACCTTGCGATGAACAATCGTCAACGGTACAAACAACATGCAGGTCGATGAAAATCGATGTCAACAATAAATCTGGGCTCAAATTTCAGTTTCCAGCAAAGATTTTACAGGAATCAATTTTCCTTTTGGCACCATCGAGCCTCAAACATCACCACGCTCATGACTCAACCTGTTTTGTTTTTTTCTGGAGAGGAAGTGGAGAATGAGGTCATGGAACAGGGAAGCCCAGTTGTTGATGATGATGATGATGATGATGATGATACAAACAGAAAAGCTCACTGAAGATGAATGTGTTGTGTGTGCAGTGCACTAAGGGAGGCTCCCAAGGTATCCACTAAGCTACAAACATAGGGCTTTGGTTTGGATGCATGTGGCTCAGCAAACTAAGATGAATACCAGTGTGTTTTCAGTTTAAGAGGCAGTAGAAACCTTATTGAAATCTCAACACATAGGAGCTTATGATTAAAAGCCTTTGCCAAACCCTGCTATCGTTCTGGGTCTCTCAGCAATTTCCCCCAATTTCTGTTCCTTTTGAAGCTTTTCTCCCAAAGGAAGATCATATTTTGGCTGAATAAATTGACTAATACTGTAATTCACATCCCTTTTTTGGACGGTGGTGTCAGAGATGCCATATTTAAAAGCGGTTCAGTTTTTATGCTTGAATTGGCAGCATGTCAGTGTCATGTTTCATGTTAAGGATGGTACAGTAAAAGCGTGTGCCTCCCTTCACGAGACCTGCGTGTGCTTAGACAATATTTCACTCTGACAGCATTAGATAACCTCTCCACCACGTACTCACTCAGACCGGGGTTTTGTAAATCTCAATGTGTAACTGCAGTCAGGGGTGAGCGACTGTTTCCCCCAGCACTATACAGCACCTGTCACCAGTCCCATCATCAGCCCCCGTCACCTCCGGAGCCAGCTAATGAGCTCTGAATTAATTACCTAGTGTTTCTGTCACATCTTACATTTAACATCTGGTAATGTTTTGATCAGGAGTTTGATAACCTTTTCTCAGTGGACATTGAATATTAAGTCTAGGTAAATTGGTGTAACCTTGAGGTAAGTTCAGTAGTTGCATCGGCCTAATAATGTTCCAAGAAATATCCGATGCTACATGGTCGGCTAACCTCGTGAATTAAGTTTACTCTGCTGATGCTAGCACAGAACACAGGGTCTTTATATAGATCACTATTTAATGATCTATAAAGTACAGAATTGAAATAAAGAGCATTGCTAATTATTAAAATTAAAAATGTTGTTACACAAACGAGATGTGGCTACTGTCGTAATTTTTTTATAACGAAACAAATAAAAACGAGTTAAATAGTTTTTGTTTCAGTGTATGTTTGTGCAATGCTTTTGTTTTTTATGAGTAAGCTAAATGGAAGAAGAACAAGCATTGCGAGAAGGAAAGGCTAGCGGTGCATGTTAATTGTACTCTCCAGTACCCAGTCATCTGAAACTGTGCAGTAGTGTGGCTCTGACGGGGCGGTGGTTGTGAACCATTTCCTGGAGCATATATTATTTACAAATCTGACTACCGACAGCATGAAAAATGGAGCCGCAAAGAAGAAAGGGTGAGGATGTGAAAGGGAGTGTTCATGTGTGTCTTAAGATGAGGGTTCAGCTGCATATCAGGAACATATGTACTGATCATACAGGGGTTGTGCTGCTTTATAATACACCCCCTGTACTGTACTCATCAGTTACTCACACACCCCCTTTACTGTACTCATCAGTTACTCATACACCCCCTTTAATGTACTCATCAGTTACTCATACACCCCCTTTACTGTACTCATCAATTACTCATACACCCCCTTTAATGTACTCATCAATTACTCATACACCCTCTTTACTGTACTCATCAGTTACTCATACACCCCCTTTAATGTACTCATTAGTTACTCATACACCCCCTTTAATGTACTCATTAGTTACTCATACACCCCCTTTACTGTACTCATCAATTACTTATACACCCCCTTCTCCATTTCTCTCTTTTTTGTTGTGCCCCATCCACCCCTCCCATCTCAACATGAATAAATAATCCATAGACCATGCATGGTTACTTTTATTCCAAACATGCAGGATGTTTTTTACAACAGTGGATAGAAAACTGGCATATATGAAAATAAAGAAGGGCATGAATTAAAAATCACTTTACTAAAACAGAACCTCACATATGCATCTCATGGCACAGTCAGATAATTGATTTGTTTATTTGTTTATAATATTGATATAATGAAATGATATCATCAAGAGAATTCAGGTTTAATTGCTGTTACGTCCTGATATAGAAATTAGTTTTCAATTTTCTTAGAATAACATTGGGGTTGATCATTTTCTTTGAATTAATAGCCCCTCAATATTGTTTTTTTATTCATAATGTTAACACTGGCCAAGTTCCCAAATAATTTTACTTCCAATTCAAATTAATGCTGTCAAATCATGATGATATAATTTATCTCCCTTTGGTTTTAAATATGTTTAAGACAACAGTAGTCGAGAATCATGATAAATAATAGCTATTTTTTATAGTTACGACATTTAAACTTAAATGTAAGGTTAATAAAATTATTTCTGTAGTAATGTAAAAAAAATAATACAAGTCCAAACAAGGGTGCTATTCAGCATTATCTATTTGTTATTTCAGTATTAAAAGGTGTTGTAAACTTACCATACTCACTGTGTGTTAATATAACAGTCTTGTGTTGTGTAACAGATTATTCTAAAAAAGCACGGTGATTTACTGAAGATGACAAGTTGACATGACATAAATGCAGACATAATTGGCATGCTACAGTACATGTAAAGTGTTAGTATAACTGCTGCCAGTCCCTCAAACCTCATGGCAATGTTCATTTGGTAATGCTAAAATAGGCCTTTAACAGTGACATACAAAACATGTGCAGTTTATCCCAAAGCATGCCTATATTATATATTGCATATAATCTATATAAATAGATTTCACACCGATACAGCAGACCAGGTTGAGGGTAGGTAAACGATTGATGTTGCTCTCTGTATTACTACAAAAATACACTAAACTAAACAAATGACATCAACAATGGAAGTATTTATGAGATAAGTTACTCTAGGGGATGCAGCCAAGGACTGTGGGTAGGGACAGAGTCAGGGTTCTGACAGATGCACATTTTCACACTTATTCCCTACTCTGCAGCTCGTTCCGGTGTCCTGGCACAAAGTGGTCTGGGAGATTGGGGGGTGGGACATGCGCAATAATATAGTCATTCTGCTCCCACAGCAGGCCAAGAGAAAGGGGAGAATAAGAACGGACATTCTGTATTTGTGGAGTCCATCCCACACACTACCCACACTGAGCAGAAATTATCACATTATTTACACACAGTCTTTTGTTCCAGAAGTAAAAACACAGAAAGACAAAGACACAAATTCACAACAAAAAAATAAATAGGTTTGGATATGTAGAATCTGTCGACACCAGCATGACATGCACATAATGCCTTTTTGTCAATAGCCTACCAAATAAAATAAATTATGAATCAAAGATCTTTGAATTTTGTTCAAGTGTCAAATTTTACATCCTCCAACAAACCATTTCAGGAGATGGCTGCCATTAGCCATCTTAACAGTCTTAACCATTGCACTTCATCTCAACATAAAAATCTTATATAAAATGTACATTTATATATTAATCTATATTTATATTGCAAATATGTCTGTATAGTTGTTAAATGCTTTGAATGGAGGAGGCTTAGACAAACAGGTGTATATTTAGGTTATTATACAGGAGTCTTGATTTTTTTGTCCAAAGCTTGGAGTCCATTTCCAGATCATTCTTGACTCTGTTCTTCTGTTCAACTTCTTTATCTTTAAAGTCTATTGATTCCACAGAGAAAGAAATGACAGTAGTGCTTCCTTGAAAAAAAGTCAAATGAAAAAAAATCCTGCTTTTTCATTGTTACATTTTTTTTTCATATACTGTATGAAGGATTTTCTTTCTCATTATCAAGCAAATTTTACTGGAATCTAAGCATGCATTTCTCAACATCTCACGTTTGGTTTATTAATTTGCTACTGTATGTCCTACTGTTCTTTATTCTTCTACATTTTCTAGTCAGTGTTTTTCAAGAGAGTCTTCTCGTTCAGAGTAGGTGATGATCATTTATTCTTTCATCCCAGATTTTTTTTTTACCATGTTGCATCCACTGCATGGCTTACTGCAGGGCTCTTGTTTTAAGGTGTCTCAGCGGGTCACTTGGTTACTGTTCAGGGAGGGAGAAAGAGAGGTTTAGGGTTTTGCTGTATCTGACACAGCAGCTGGGATTCTGCTTGCCATACAGCCCATCTGCTACAGCTGCAGTGTTTAATCAATCCACAAAGCTTAGAAATCTCCTGAGCTCAAACCCACATACACACACATAACATCCATAAATGTAGACATTAGAAACAGCCTCAAGTTAAACAATGTCTCTGGATTACAGTGATGTATCAATGTTAACAAATTGAAATCAGTTACTCCACCACTCCACCCACGCCACTCAGTTACTTCACCCACTCCACACATTTTAGCTTCATCATTACAAATACTTTTTAAAATGCACCAAATTATCACATTTTTCTTTAAATTGATAATGAAGCCCCAGTCATGTTTACTTGTAAAGTTCAAATCTAGTTTAAGTTTATGTTTTCAACCACTTGATCCAATATGATAGTTGCTAATGTTTACCTGTGCTAAAATATTGTTTTAGTATTTTTTTGTAGTTTTCGAAGAAGTTACATAGTGGAGATTTAACTACTTGTAATTGGCTAATCTGCAATTTGAGCCAGAACATCTGTTAAACTTCTAAATGTTTCTATTGTTTGCAAGAATGTCACCATATTGTACCTGTAACAGACCCTCGCATGACTGGTGGCTAAGAGAGGGACCAGTTACAGGGACTCTGACGCTTCCCTCTGTCAATTACTTCAGACGTGACACTCATCGTCTCATCCATGTCTCTATAGACCATGTACACTAGAGATGGACAATGGAAATTATTTTACTATTTGAAAAGTATCCGAAATTATTTTAGACTATCCAGATATTCAATATTTATTTAACGCTGCTGCCGTTCCATTATGTAATTAGCCTGACATGATGCAAAGTATACAGGAAACACATTAACCACTAAATATTCTAGCAATAATTTTGACTGTTAGCTAAACGTTCAATAAAGAAAAATCAATGTTTTTAACATGACGAAAAGACAATAAACATCAAAACATTCTGCGTCTTCAGACGTACTGTAGGCTAATGGAGACTCTTTAAGCGAGTGCAATAACGCTTAGGCTAATATTGTCTTAAATAAAAAGTAAACATTGGATGAAATTAAACACATTAGGTAGGCTATACTTGATAAAAACTAAAGACAGGCATGGAGAAATATTTCATATCAAATTTAATTCAATAGGATTGTAACGCCCAGCCCAGTAAATGACTGAGCATGCACTCATTTCTATATTGCCTTAGTTGACCTGTTTATGTTTAGTTGCATTTTGTCTATTTATTCCCTATTCATTCAGTGTTTTTGCATGGTGGTTTTGTTTGTGCCTTTATTTTGACTTTATGTCCCCTTTCAGGGTCGACCATGCCTCTTCCTGGCCAGGGCTGCTGGGAAATGTAGTAAGGACCGGAGGGAGCTGGAATCATGTAGAAGGTTCTGATTAAGTATTACAAACAGCCGTGTCTTATTAAAGTGATCAGAGTGCCCATATACGCAGCCCTGCCCAGGAAGAGAGCGTGGAGCATTGTTGGAGGTTTACCCCACATACGTAACGGTCGGGTTGTGTGAGTCTTTATTTGTATACTACTTCCCTGAGCGTATCAGGTCTATTGTTTATTGTTCCATGTTTCTTCAAGTTATGGAAGAGCTACAAACAAGTGTGTCGCTATAAGGGTTGTAGCTTGCATTGTTTAGGTGTCAGCTTTGTACTCAGAACCTATTGTCAGTGTCCACACCACTGTTAAGTGTGTGAGTATTGAAGGTCTGTTAGTAAGCGCGCCCTGCTGTCTATATGTTTGCTCTTCTGGATCTTCACTACTGGAATAAATCATGAACGTTTTGCCACATACTGCTTGTTCGAGTCTCCCTCTCCACACACACACCTTGAACCATGACAAGGATAGGGCGCGCAATGACACAAATGCATAAAGAAATAAATAGCCAATTATACTACATGGTATAATATTATACTAAATGTTAAGAGACAACGGCATTAGCCCTTAACAATCCTATTCAGGAAAATTAGCATATCCACATGTTCAGGGGAGTACAGAGGCAATTTACGAGAAGGCTGGCTTGCTTTAAGAGAACGGAAGTTTGCTTTTTTGGTTATCACGTATGGTTGTATAGTATTCCTCTCTAATGTGTTTGTAGAGGGTTACAGCACTGGTGATGTGGGCGCAGGAGAGTGTTTGTTGGCTGCTGGTCACTGGCATGTGGCTGGGCATTATCGGCGTGGCAGGTGATGGGATTGGGAAGTTTCACTCTGCTACAAATTTCTGTCAGCTCTCCTTGATCTCCATCTCCGCCGCCCCTTCGATCTGTGCCATCTGCACGGCCTTCTATGCCGGAGACTGCAGCTACGCCCATTTGGCCTGTGTGCAAGCCACGCCATCCTCAATGCCGGAGTCTGCAGCTTCGACCCTATCTGCCAGTGCTGACTGCACCGCCCACATCATGGGTGCCTGCTGACACACCCGCTCTACCAGTCCCAGGGCCATCTCCTGCACTGATGCCTGCGGCCATGCCCCCTCTACCAGTCCCAGGGGGGTCTGCCTCCCCCGTTGCCAATGCTGGCTGACTAAACCCCTGCGTCGGCACCTGTTGCACCGCCCCCTGCACCGCCCCCTGCACCCCCAGCACGTGTAACTGCTGCTCCACCCCGTGCTGGGGCCTGGTGATTCAGCCTCTTTTCCCGTGCCAGTGGTGGCCCTCAGGATGCTGGTTCCCCCTGCCCCTCAATCCTGTGGGTTTTGGTGCTTCTGGGGCCGTGCCTTGGGGGGGACACTGTAACAGCCACTGGTGGCTGAGGGACCAGTTACATGGACCCTGGTGCTTCCTTCTGGACATTTTGGACATTGATCTCATCATCTCATCCAGGACTCCTTCAGCGTCTATGCACACACCAGTTTTATATCACATCATTGTTACTGTTCACCGGGTCTGTGTTTGTTAAACACTGTCTCCGTATATCTTCTGTTTAACCCTAGGTGTGTGTGCTTCATTATGTATTTACCCTTTATCTGTCTTTTATGCTGAGTTCCTGTACAAAGTTACCTGAATAATACTATGATGCCTTGCTGGGTGATTACTGTGATGTAGACTTGCCACTACTGGCATTTCCTTTCTCAAATAAATATGAAGACAGCTACACTCCTGCTTTGTTCTCCTCCTTCACTACCCAGATGGTTAAAATACCGCCCAGCTGGGATGATGTTGAGGTCCCTGGAACTGTCATGGAGTTCGTGTGAGTTACTTACCAGAAACAGTTACGAACACGATGATGATGAGCACACCCAAGATAATGGAGACCACGCTGAGGAGACGAGCCAGCTTCCCCAGCCTCTGTGCCCCGTCTATGTCTCCTGACTGCAGGCTGTTTCTGGACTGAGGAGGACAACACACATGAATACACAACACATGAAAACACACACACATGAATACACACACAACACATGAACACAAAACACATGAACACACAACATGTGAACACACAGCACATGAATACACAACACATGAACACAAAACACAAGAACACACAACATGTGAACACACAGCACATGAATACGCAACACATGAACACACAGCACATGAACAAACACACATGAATACACACACAACACATGAACACACAACACATGAA
>JACXGM010015743.1:7698-21143 GCA_016801145.1 Umbra pygmaea
CCCCCCCCCCCCCCCCCCCCCCCCCCCCCCCCCCCCCCCCCCTCCCCTGGTCTGCTCTTCTCATTGATAGCTGGCGAGCAAGAAATCATATCAGTAACAACACACACTGTCTGTGCCTTTATCTATCGCGAAACATTGCATTGCAACAGGGCAAGGATGCAAGCAGGAACTCATTATTGAAATTTGTCGTGGCCGTCACAAAGGGCTTCCCGTGATTCAGCGCGAATCTTCAAAGCCGCAAAAGAGGCGGACAAAGAGCTCGTGAAACACAGGCGCGCAGCGCGAGGACAGAGCTGCTGTTGAACGCGGTGACTCCACGCACGCTTTTAGATGTACACATTTGTTTAATTGAACAAGCGGCGCGAACAAAGAGGAGATCAATTGTTGATTTTAATAAGACATTGTTCACGGGTCTCCTCGTATTTAATTTGATGGCGGAGGAGAGGGTGTAAGAGAGGAGCGTGATAATTCCGTATTGCGCCATTACACCCAGGCCTCCTGGGCTCAAACTAATTGGCACAGGATTAGCGTTGGAAAATCAGAAGACCTTGAGCGCCTCCCTCTCCCTCTCTCTCTCTCTCTCTCTCTCTCTCTCTCTCTCTCTCTCTCTCTCTCTCTCTCTCTCTCTCTCTCTCTCTCTCTCTCTCTCTCTCCCACCCTCTCTCCCACTCTTTCCCTCTCTCTCTAACCCAACACCAATGACTAAGAGCGACAAACAGACCATTTCGTCCAATCTGGTAACTTCCACCACATGCTCTGTTCTAATGATTATTATAACTGCCCTAGGTTGTGACTCACAGGTCAATGCACCCTCGAAATATTCAATCTATTCTACATGAATAATTGTTTAACAAAAAACGATTAATATACTCTTCAAATTAAACTCTTGGAATGCTCTGGGAATTAACGAGATCACTTTTCTATAATGTAGGCTACCCAGTGTTTCAGGTTTGCACAGCATGACAGCGAAATGTTAATTTCCTTCATAACAAAGAGTTCATAATGTAGACTTTATGGAGGATCAGTTAACATTTTTCAAATATCATGGCGCTAATGTTGAAGACTCAAAGACAGACCAGAGACTGAAACGTTTGTTCTCTTCCTGCATCACACATTTGAATACCTCCAATTAAACCTCTCAAGTCAGTGCTCAGAGATGCGTAATCCTTTTATACATTTAAGTTTGCGTGTGGGTGTGTGTGTGCCTCATTATGAGCGACCCGCGATGTCATTTCATATTCACTCGCTTTGGCGAACTTGATTGGCTCGGAAGACATGAAGGTTTACACTCCACTTCCTCCTCCAGTCCTTCACAAAGCCCTAGATAAATCTGTGTCCAGATGGAACCCCTCAATCATGATTCAATAAATGTGTTCCGTGTCTGCATCTCTGTGACACTGCACAATGTTAAAGAGGTCGACATCAGAGTAGAGCTTTTGTTATAATAGTTAGGCATTTTTATGCAAGTCCCTGACACATTAACAACACTAGTGTATTATGCAGTGTATGGCTGCTTACAACACATCAAAGAGAAAACGAGTAGCAACACAACAATGTTATATACAAACACACACAGTAATCACTATGACAACCCACAAGTGGAAAGCAAATGGCATTCTGACAGATCTGGAACGCTTCTTCACCGACTGAAATCAATCTTCTAGGGGCATGATGTACTTCTTCACACAGACAACTTGGGTAACACCTAATTTGTAACGTGGCTTTTGATAGGTTCTTCGTATAACTGCACATACAAATATGCAAAGAAATAGAAGGTAATATTCTGAAGGCCCCACCTTTAAAGTCAGCTGTGCACACAAACACACACACACACACACATCAAGATATGTCTTATTTAGCAATCACTGCAAGTTCTCAGAACAGCTGTTCACTTAGGGTTGGACTCAATTTAAGTATGAAGAAATATGTTTTTAATTACGTGACCACCTGGGGCTTCATGGACCCTATAGTTTCAATGTGGAGCAGACACCGCCATTTTCTCTGAGTAGATTGGACAAATTCAGATTCTCACGTCACCATGCCAACAACCGGTACAGTGTATAATCTTGTGTATTGACGTTTATCACTTACAGTCAGCATGACATTGATTCTGTGATGTGTTGTGCCTAAGAACAGTTCTTAGCGGTGATACATTGATCAAATACCACACCCCGTTATGCCTGTATGCTTATTTATAACATGGCAAGAAATGGTAACGTTTTTCTTGTGCTTGATAGGTCCACACACAAATTGGAAGGGTTCAGAAATTAAGCTGACCTTAGAGTTAATCTGCTTAAAGCCAACATTTCTATCCCTAACCCTCAATTTAACTCCAATTTATAACCCTAAACATAACTCCTAACGCCTTATCCAAACCATCCATCTCACACAAAACTCCATGTGTTCTGGGTCATTAAAGCCAAAATCCTTATCCATAACCCTTATCTTAAACTGCTAACCTAAAAAACATTTAACCACCTAGTCTTAACCCAAATTCTCACTCTTTTTCACACACACACACACTCACAAACACACACTCAAAACAGCTATCTTTGTGGAGCAAAAAAAATAAATCCATGTTACCCAACCTTAACGCTAAGCTTAACTTCAATAACCTAACATTTATGCCTAAATCTAACCTCCCCCTTAATGCATAAATTAACCATGAACCCTTAATTGTAACCTTGACCCTAAACCTAACCCCTTCACCAGAAATTGAATTGGTCCTCACGGGGACTAGTAAACATGTCCAAATTTGGGTGTTTTTGTTGGGTATTATGATCTTTGCCCTAGACCCTCGGTCCTAATATGATCTGGTAAACTAAAGCATCCCAAACAAACACACACACATCCACACAATACTCCAGAGTTAATTAAGCTATACCAGATGTGTTCTTTATCCCTAAAGCGAGGTGCTACACATGAAATCCACATGTAAACACAATGTGGCCAGCAACAGTACCTTTTTGAAAATCAGAGACCTTCTGTATATTCAAGAAAATAAATGTCCACAGTAGCAGTTGACTCCAGTGTGACTTTTTCAAATGAGTTAATGATTATTAATTCAGGGTTTTAATCTCTTCCCTGTTGAAATTTCAAGACCGTTTGCTGTTGGTCTGAATACTGATGGGATTTTAAAACAGCATTAGCAAAATAATAACCCTGTGTCATGGTTGGATTCATTCTCTTTTTACATATTAGATCAACCAAGTGAGAAATTGGGAGAGAAAAATGTTGAAAATGTTTTGCCACTGTTCTGCATTGATAATGAAGTCGAGCGTTAATCCGTCAATTTGCTTGGCGGTCCGATTCTGACGTTAAGATGCAGAAAAACATAATGTGACTGACAGGGAAAATGGTCATGGGCTTTATTTCTCTCTCTCACATACAAACACAAACACACATACAGTGAGTACAGTATTCGTTACCAATCACTTCGGCACATACAAAATCTTCAATTACACTTGAGTTAAGAGTCCCAATTTCCATATGAAGGTTTTCTATTGATCAACTTCAAGTTTCAAATTTAATCTATTTGTCACTTATGTCACTTACAGGAGAAGCAGATGTAATGGTATGTGCAGTGAAAATATTCATAGTCATAAACTGTATGAATGTACAATGAAAAAAAATATGTTTAAGATTTTCCCGAAACAATTTACAAATCTTTGCAGGCAAATTTAAACACAAAAATGTATTGCAAATTGTTGCCTCAATTTTTTATGTAATCTTAAACTTTATTTATTTCAGTGTACCTGTAGGCATAAATTGCTGTTTGGCTAGGCCTGAGCATGCGGCTTGGCCAAAAAAGAATCCAAAAGAAATCCAGCAAAATATCCAACATATTATAGACACGTATTAAATTGTTTCAGAAAAACACCAACAATTATCCTTGACGAAAAAGGAAGCTTATTAACAAGAGGCCAATTGTTTGCGCAACTAAATAAGACAGTTTGGAAAAAATTTCCTTTCTGAGTCTAACGATAAACAAAATTATAGCCTACTAAATAAGTATACAACATGCCTATATCACCAATATGCTTATTCTGTCCAGGAGAGAGAAGGGGAAAATTAATTTCAGGAACAGACCATCTGGGAAATTATAACCTATTTTCAAGATGAATTTGAACATTCCACGGCATAGCCGCAATCTAAATACACAACAGGTAGATTCAGAAGCACGGACAGCTCTGTGGCCTCTGGAAATATGTACAGCCTTGCATAACAGTAAAAATAAAAAATATATATAATAAATAAACAAATTTACTTGCCTTAATCAGATGTGCTCCAACAGTAGTCACCTTTAAATCCAAACTCAAAACACATCTATTTAGCTACGCTTTTACTGAATTAACTCTGCGCTAAGTCCGAACCGATTGCACTATATTTTATATGGTTCATTCAGTCTCTTTTATTTCTTAAACTGTACTATTTTTCTAACTGTTTCACTTTTATTTTAATTGCTTTAATTTTAACCGTTTTAAATGTTTATGTTTTCCTGTTTATGTAAAGCACCTTGAATTGCCATTGTGTATGAAATGTGCTATATAAAAAATTAACTTGCCTTAATAAAGTAGTCAGACATACCAACACTAGGCCTATCTGGGATGTATGGCAGATATAAAATAAAGTGACATTGAGGCCTTGCAAATGCCTGTAGTAGTGTTTAATCACTTAATAAGAAGTGGAAGATTCTGGGATCTCTTGATACCAAGGCAAGGTCAGGTCGACCAAGAATGATTTCAGCCAAAACTACCAGATGAATTGTTTGGGATACAAAAACCTCCACAGGTGACTTCGATAGACATACAGGCTGCTCTGGAAAAAGAATGATACTTCAACAAAAACTAGCTGCATGGTCGAGATGCCAGAAACCATGACTGCGCCATGACAACACCTTGACACGCCTCACAGCTTCTGGCACATTGTAATTAGGAGTCACGAGAACAAAATAGAGCTTTATGGTCACAACCATAAACTCTAAGTTTGGAGAGGGGTCAACAAGGTAATAAGAATACCATCCGCACTGTGAAGCATGGTGGTGGCTCACTGATGTTTTAGGGGTGTGTGAGCTCTAAAGGCTCGAGGAACCTTGTGAAAATTGATGGCAAGATGAATGCAGCATGTTATCAGACAATACTGGCAGACAATTTGCATTCTTCTGCATGAAAGCTGTGCATGGGTCGCTCTTGGACTTTCCAGCACGACAATGACCACGAGGCCAAGTTGAACCTCCAGTGGTTACAGCAGAAAAAGGTGAAGGTTCTGGGGTGGCCATCACAATCTCCTGACCTTAATACTATCGACCCACTCTGGGGAGATCTCAAACATGCGGTTCATGCAAGACGACCAAAGACTTTGCATGACCTGAAGGTGTTTTGCCAAAACAAATGGGCGGCTATACTACCTACTAATCGAATGACCATGCGAAGCAGTTCAATGGCCTTTCTATCCATTCTATTTCTATGTGGACAACACATTCCGATATGACAAATTAAATATCAAGAACCTCCAACTGATACATCAAATCAAAAGTCATATTTATTTTTATGTGTGTCTTCGCTGCTGAGTTGTACTATCAAAAAACTATCAACAAACTGTTCATAAGCAATGGCTTATTAAAGGTATTTGAAAAATGTCAGCCGTAACAGTAGAACTGCTTTCTCTTACAAGTGAGCCTCTGACAAATTCTGTACAAAATGTATTTCTTGATATTTAGAAACACTGGAAAATAATATTGTAGCCTATATTAGATTACGATTACCTACACTATGCAGTGATTTGTTATACACACATAAAATGCATAAATTAGCCTATATTACAGATGGATCTCATTTAAATAGCCTTTTCTGATTTTCAGAATATCATGAAAAACAGGTTCTATGGCTTTTGGAATCTGGTCATTAAAGGCGAAAGTGGTTCTGTTTTCTACTAGTGCACCTTTAAGTTATGGGTAGAATAAGGTTTATGGAGCGTTGGTTAAGGTTAGTGTTACAGTTTAGATAATGCTTAAGAGTGGTGGTTTTCTCTCAAGCAGAAGAAGGTCACGGCATGTCAGTTGCAGTCATGGTGTATCAACTGCAGGGTGACAAAACAGCCTGGTGTTAACAATATGTGTATCTGTGTGTGTGTGTCTGACAGGCGATGATGGATGAGCGTTTGTCTCCAGGACTTCAGAATGTCCAGCTATTTAAATACCTACTGGGAAATAGAGTGGATTGTCATATACAGATTGCCTCAGAATAAAACTGTAAAACTGTCCACTTACCAGTAGAATGTGTGCTTGTTTACATGTTTAAATGTTGAATGGCAAATGCAGTGTTTTCTTTCATGCTGTGTATTTCAACTACTGTATAAGATTTCACTTATACAGAAAAAGAAAAGCCACGGAACACATTCCCACTATATGAATCTCTATATGGTTCGGTCTGAATGAAGGGAGACGAAAATACATGAAAAGCTGAAGAGAGTAATAAAAGAAATCTATCGCCACCAACCGAAACATGAACTTAAATTTCACGCCTCAAGTGGGGAAACAGAACTCTAAATCTTAAAATCATTTCATCTGTGGAGGGGACCGCTAAGAGTAAGAAAAGAGCATTCCACTGTCTCGTCCAGGCCCTTCCTTTAGGCAGAACCAGATTCTCTCCAAGGATCCGGGAGATTAACTCTTATTTCCACCCGGCAAACAAAGACTGTTGTACTGCACATGTGCATGCGTGAACTTCCTGGCCTCCATTGTGTCACTAAATTCACCTGAATAAAAGAAAAACTGTGTTTGTTTCCATAATATATTCGTAACACCAATGACTAAATCACAAGTATTGTTTAACAAAGTTATTATGCAGGCACAGTTAGAGGAAAACGTCTGCTTCTTCTCAGAGTAGAAGGTGTCTGATACGACAGAAGATAGCTCTGCTCCATAGAGGGAAGAAACTGAAGTAAATACTGTCTGGCTGGCTTCCTTCCTATTCCTGATTTAAATCTCTCTTTTCTCTTCTCTATATCCAGCCACTCATATCGTAGGGTAGGATGGCGCATCGACACAGGAGAGCAAGCTGTGACCCAAATAGCAAACTCAATAATCTCCTGAAACAGATTCAGCAAGTGGAAGGAGAGAAACTTCACTCAGCACCAATACTATAGGGATCGTTGTTGCCGTGGAGGACTATGGTTGCCGAGGAAGTTGCTGCAACCAGCCGTCAGCCATCAGCACAACATCAGAGCCGACGCAACAGCGGAAAGGTAGACGGCGGACAGGAAAGACGGTGGACAGATAACAGTGTGGTGAGGGAATTGGTTAAACACTGGTGGTCCAAGACGCAAAGGAGACTCGCTGAAAGAAATAGTCCATTGTTGACCCCGTCGTCGCTGAATTTCACTCCTCAATTGAAACAGAAGCAAGAGTTGAGTCAGACTGAACTGAGAAATGAAACACGGGCGAGAATATATACACACGTAAACACACACACACCTGTTTTTTTTCTATATTTGTGGGGCCCTTTTGGCCTAAAAATCCATGTTCTTAGCCCTAACCCTAACCATACCCTTACCCTAACCTTAACCTTAGTAACCTAACATTAGTGCCTAAATTTAACTTTGGAATATTGCCTAACCCTAAACCTAATCGGTACTTGCCTAAACCTAATAGTAACACCAATTCTAACCCTATGCGCAGTAGTACGTTTTTTCCCAAACCTAACCCCTGAGCCAGAAATTGCAATTCCCCTCATGGGGCCATCCCCACAAAATACATTTTGTCCCCACAAGGTCTAATTTTACATAATTCTGTCAAGTTTATGTATGGTTGTGGGGCCATCGCCGAAATTTCAGGGCCCCACAACCATACCAAAACAAGGCCACACACACAAACAGACACACACAAAGGTGTAGACCCAGCCAAAGGTGTAGTAAAAGAGGACTAACCTCCCACACAGACATAGCCAAAGGTGTAATACAAGAGGACTAACCTCCCACACAGACCCAGCCAAAGGTTTAGTAAAAGAGACCTTAACGTCCTACACAGACTCAATCAAAGCATCTGACTCTACCACCACAAACAACTGATAATAGGAAGTAGTCAAAAGGTAGACTCCAAGGAGGCCAAGAACATCTGTTGGGTCCAAGGAGGTCCCCCAGGCAGGTCCAGAGAGAATGCCTGTCCATGTGGGTGCATCATTTTGACCTTACCCGTGTGTATGCGCATGTGTTTGTGTGCGTGCATGCATACCCGTCCATACAGGTACCCTGGGCGGACACACACGGTGCTAATTGCAGTAATGACTGCAGAACAGACGCCAATTAAAAGATATGAGCTGGATGCTGGTCTGAAGGAGATAGCCCGGCACATTGACAGAGCCTGACAGCGCATGCTGGCTTCCACTAACAAAGACATCATCTACACAGGAAAAAAAGAAAAGAGGAGTAAATATTTCCACACATTCCCGACGCTGACCATATGGCACTGAGGTAATTATAGCTCTTTTCTTTTCTCTGTCCAACCAAGGAAAAGACAGCGATGTTTGAGCGTGGTCCTGAAAACTCAATTATTTTCCAGAGCAGAATCCTCAGTGTTTTATTACTGTCCTGGCATCTCAGACCACATATATATCATTTTACAAGTGATGTGTTCTTACTTGACTGAATGTCAGTATTAAACTTTGCTACAACATTATTTTCATGTGCTACACAGATTGGCACCATCACTTTCATGTATGTCACCCAGACTAACTTTCTAAAGAACGCTGACTAACTCTAATCTCTGTTTAGCTCTGTAACTAACCAACACTCTGTAACTAACCAGACTACCAACAAACTTTCTTCTCTACTGAAATTACAAACACTGTGCCACTTGGCAGTTATGTACGTATTGGTGTTTTATTCTTCTTCTTCATTTCGTTATGACTTGTAAAATGTAGATATTGTGTTGTCCATTGTTCCTGGAAGCTGTTACGCTTGACATCCAAACAATATCTGTGTTGTGTCACCTCCGGTCTTCTGTCTTAAAATACAGGAGGTGTCTTGTTTTTAAGGTGTCTTGTTTTTAATTTGTCTTGTTCTTAAGGTGTGTTGTTGTTAAGCTGTCTTGTTTTTAAGGTGTCTTGTTTTTAATGTGTTTTGTTTTTAAGGTGTCTTCTTGTTAAGGTTTCTTGTTGTTAAGGTGTCTTGTTTTTAATTTGTCTTGTTCTTCAAGTGTCTTGTTCTTAAGGTGTCTTGTTGTTAAGGTGTCTTGTTGTTAAGGTGTATTGTTTTTAAGGTGTCTTGTTTTTAAGGTGTCCTGTTATTAAGGTGTCTTGTTGTTAAGGTGTCTTGCCATTTGACCGGCATGTGATGAAGCTGCTGTACACCAAGTTGTAAAGCATACACAGCATTCTTCACAGTGACATTTACCACAAATCACCAAGACTATGTTTCCTCTGGAGCCAAGTTCACCTTTGGAAGAAAACAAAAGCAGTTTTCCCAATTTGCTTTTCCGGATGAATCAAGGGGCAATTAGTGTGGACCCACTCATCTGTGGTATGTGACGCAGGCTCAAACTCTCATGACACAGTCTTTAAGGAGCATGGGTTTAGGACTTGCCCCACTGTCACAAAAAACAATTTGAGGACCTTAGTGATTAAGTGGTTCAAGTAGCATTTAATTGCATATAGGAAGAAGGGATGATTTCTCATTAATTAAAGCTCTATTACCAGCCAGGGAACCTTAATTAACATTCAATACATATTTAACAGATAAGGAGTTCTGGCTGCGAATCACCCTCACGTTTCCTTCTCAGCCCCTCGTATGTAATTTCCGTGAAGCGGTGCATATTACCTATCATATTAGGTTTAATTAAGTCCTCACACCTAAGCCTGATGACTGTAGGACCCAATGTTTCCTACTGTAGACCTCTAGCACTCACTATGGCCACTACATCGTTTCAGAGGCGGGGCTTCTTTTCCTTTTTAACTTAAGTGTTGATCTGAATAAAAACAGCATCTCACGAACTGGGTTGAGATTCTTCTATTCTGTCACATATCTGAGTTGGTTGGGAATTAAGCCTGGTGCACTTTGAACTCTTGCCAAAAAATGTATTTCTACAATAAGATGTGAAATTGACTGCCCTTCTCATAAAAAATATGAACATTATGTTTTATTATTTACTATTATTTTACCTGGAAGGTGGTGACTCTGAAATGTCCTCATTTGCAGCAATGTCCTGTGGAGTAGTAGAGGAGAGGAGAGGGAATGAATGAGCCAATTAAAAGCTGGCGATGATTAGGTTGCCATGACAGTCAGATTGTAAATTTGACCTGGACAGAGTTAACACCTCTAAACATACAATAGGTTCCATGGGATCTATAGTGACCACACAGTCAGGACACCCGTTTAACATCCTATCAGGAAAAAACGGCACCAAACACAGAGCAGATGTCCCTATCACTGCTCTGGGGCATTGAATGATCTTTAAACCAGAGTGAAGAGTGCCCCCTACTGGCCCTCCAACACTACTTCCAGCAGCATTGGTCTCCCATCTATGGACTGGCCAGGCCAGACCCTGCTTAGCTTTAGAAGCCAAAAAGCAGTGGGGGACATGGTGCCATGCATTCATAAATATGAATAATATATGGGTGAAGTAGAGATAAATGTTGGTTATGGTGACAACAGTCTGTTGGAGAATAAGTTAATTTAATACATTGTTAAATGTTTGTGAAATTTTAAATGTACGAACATAACTTGGACTAATTAAGGAAGAGAGATAATGATCTGGGGCTAGGCCAGTTAGTTCCTTACTTTTGGTTATATAGTATTTACAAAATATGTCATTAGGGTTTTTTAGAAATGTTATTTGGATGTTCCCGCAGGAGAACCATTTATGGTTCCTGGGAGAACCCTTTGTGGTTCCAAATTGAAATTTTTGAGGTTCCCTGATGTACAACCCTGGAGCAAACTGATTTCTAACTGAAACCAAAATGTCCTCTTCAGTGTCTGTCTGCTGCAGGCAAGTGATGATAGAGAGGGTCACAAACATGTTATCCTCCCTACCAGGCAAGTGATGATAGAGAGGGTCACAAACATGTTATCCTCCCTACCAGGCAAGTGATGATAGAGAGGGTCACAAACATGTTATCCTCCCTACCAGGCAAGTGATGATAGAGAGGGTCACAAACATGTTATCCTCCCTACCAGAGGGCTACATTGTAACTGTGCACTTCCACCAGAAGTATACGTAAGCATTAACACACGACAGACTGTGCGTTGCCAGGGAATAACCACACACCTCAGAAGTGTAGAAAGCCACGAGGCTGAAAGCCGAGGTGTGCGGTTATTCCCTGGCAACGCACAGTCTGGAGTGTGTTAATGCGCTTATAAAACGGTTGCCAACATTTTATTTTTGAAAATTAATGTTTAAATTAGTATTTTTAGTGAAAGAAAATGGTCAGGGCGTGCGGTTATCGTGAAACATTAACTTACCCCCCACCACTCCTTTTACTGTTGCCATGTTATTACGCCACAAATCAAGTATAGTTCCTATAAAACTGATCATTTAGATCGTTTATAACAAGGTCTGAACACTTATGTACAGTTTAATTTAATTTAAATGGCATTCGTTAGCCAGTTTGCTTTAGTGATGCATTTTTTATGCTATTCAAATGTTTAGGTGACCTTACTGTCAACATCAATCAGCCTGCTATAGCTACTGTACTGACGACACTATAGTTAACGCAGTCAAGCCAACATCTGTGCAGTTTTGCATTGCAAGCTCGTTTCTTAGAATTTTGTTTCTGGAAATTTATATACCATCAAAAGCCACATTGTGCAATCTTGTCTGGAAACGATACGTTATGAAAACGGACTTCCATGTATTATGCAGGTGCTGTCATTAACAGGCTATAATTAATAAAACTATAAATTAGTAATTGTTCCCGGTTATTAGATAGTACAAATACTAAAGTATTTTATTAACTGGTGTACTGCAGTTACGTTGTAGTCTTAAGTATTTGACCAACTGGTAGCCTATCTTTTATGAGGTTTCAAGGATTATTAACTGTCTGTGCATAAAAGTGTTATACTACTCTGCGGCTTGAAGTAGATGCCAGTTTCCAAAATATCAACGTATTTATAAATGGTCAAATCTAAAAATTCGATCCTTTCCAGATTTCTCTCTGCTGTCAATATTAAATTTGGATCTTATGAGTTAAGAGAGAAAAACTGCGAGGGTAATATCTGTTCCATTCCATAGGATATCATCTTTTCCAAAGAACAACCTGATGGTGATATCGATTTTTTTAAACATTATAAATATATCTTCCAGTGCCCCCTGAATAGATTGTCATAGTTTGGTCAAAATCAGCATCAATCGCCGTAATCGTGAAAAAGCCTAAATGAATTAATTAAGCATGTGAATAGCTATAGGTAAATGCAAAAACTAATTTCTACTAGTTAATAAAATGTTTACTTATGTTTTTGTTTGCATATGTGGTTTAAACACCTTTCTGTACATTACCTTGGAAAAATTTACTCATTGCGACATCCACTATAAGGTTTGCACAGAACATCTTTTAGCCTATAAACTGTTCACTTGACACAGTCGTCCGCTGTGAAATTGCGGGATTTATTTCAGTCGCATTGCACTTGAACATAATAGCGATCGTCATCAGAAAAATGCAGTTAATTTAATTCGCACTATTTTTACAAATAATGTAATAGCACACATAAAATGTGTTATTAATATTAAGATGATTTCAACGATAGAGGGATAGAGATAATTTAATTTGCTAACAACGTGTAGGAAAACAATTGTAGTGTCACGTATCCCCTTGTGAAGTTCCAGAGACAAGCGCGAAGGTACAATAATCTGATATGTTTATTAAACAAAACACTTTCTCAAAACAAACACTGCCACGAGGGGCGAACACAGACCACTGGAGACTATATCACTGAGACACGTAACAGGAACACGCGACATCAGAGCTGCCAACTCTCACGCTTTCGCCGTGAGACACACGCATTTGCCTGTTTTCACATGCACTCACGCCACACATTCAATTTCTCACGCAAATAAATCCGTCTGCGACTCGTTTGTTCATTTTTCAAACTCCCCGATGGTAGATGGCGCTGATGATTGCCACTGAACCTTATGCGCTGCATCCAGAAGTTAGCGACAGAAGAAGAGATACCATTACCGCGAAAGACAACGGGAGAAGAAGAAAAACGGTCACTACCTTGAGAATTCTGATGAGCTGAGACCAGGTATGTAACAATTAAATGTTGTCCAATTGAGTACTCACTCTCTAAAACCTTAAATCTTGAAATAAATTATTTCTTTTGACGAGGTTCAGTTAAGGAAGAAAGTTGAACATTGGATTCACAACCAGGGCTAAACTTAACAGATTACTCAACGAGGGTGACATCACACCACAGCAAGTGTATTCATCTCATGAAGCTGTGTTGTGTTTCCTGAC